>WIGM01000102.1:0-83042 GCA_014235935.1 Colletotrichum musicola
CTCTTTAGCTGGCCGGTCTGCTTCCTCGTTGCCTTTGATACCTTGGTGCCCTGGGGCCCAGTGGGTCTGTATATCGTATATCGTTATAGCCTCCCTAATCTCAAGGAATGCCTCTTGTGAAGAGTCCGGGATCTTGCCCCGAATTCCCTGGATAACGCTGGTGTTGTCGATACGGATGTGTATAGGCCGGCCTTGGGAGGTCAGCAGGGCTCGCCGGAGCCCTGCCCTCGCCCCCTCGGCTTCGCCATCAAACACTTCTGCTATGCCTAACCGACCGCAGTCTTGGGCAATACGCCTTTTGCCACGGTAGATAACGAAGCCAAACCCTGTGGACATGCCCGGTCCCTCAAGACGGCCGAACCACTTTGCTGGAGACCTGACATGGAGTCGCCGGAAAGGAAACAAAGCACGCCCACAGATTATCGGATGAGATTATCATGTATTGCGTGTGGCGGCGCGTATGTTGTTCTATCATTTATGAGCAGCGACGCATCGGCGGTAGGACGAATAACGCAATGTTGCTCGACATGCAGGTCACCTTTTTGGAAACGAAACCCAAACTACAAGACAGCGGACATTCAACAAGAACAAGGCGCGGAGGCCGCTCCAACGAAAGTTTGCTCTTGATGTCACAACGTGCTTGATAAGAAGCACTTTACTAAGGTACCTGACTCTAAAACCCCTCTCATAAAGAGATGCGACCAGTGTCGAAAATCGGCGGGCGAAGAAAACCGGCGCGACGAGGACGTGAAAACATCCCTCGAGACCTCTTATTTGGCAGTTCCTACAGCTACTGAGGATTCTGTTGAGAGGGTTCGGAACGATTTCCTCAACTTTGAGATTCATGGACGGACTAGGCTAGCCGATTCCCGATCCATCACCAAAGTCAGAAACCGCCAGTTGATTAGTGAGCGCATGGTAAATATTCCGAACTAAATAGTCTCATCTGCTGATAGGTCTCAGAGGAAAATCTCGAATACAAATTTAGCATTGAAGAGCATCTCTGCTTCGGGGGACGACCTCTAGTCAACGGCCGCATTATGTCGCCTTGTCCAAGGAACACCATTATCAACCTGTCCACTGCCGAACTAAAGATGGACGCCGAACAACCTCTTCTGTATCCAAGCCCGTGATGTTCTCAATGCGATACCAGCTTTCGTATCTGCAGATTCCTACAAAAGCTCCACTGTCTTGCCGGGCCGAACGAACAAAACAGCAGCCTGCGCTGCTCAAACCGCAGGTGCGCTGGCTACCGGTGGGAAATGTCTACAGTCTGTCAAGCCTGCACTTTGAACAGATTCCACTTGAGCCGGTCATTTGAGGAAGAGGAGGCCTTAGCCGTATCGACACGCAAAGCACACATGCTTTCGCCCGAGAATCCGTTACAAGCTATACTGGACAGCGAGTCTTTCATATGCCCTCCACAGTGGTGGGACATTCGGAAAGCACTACTAACCGGTAGTGACCGTCTCGTGTTCGTGGACGTTGAATTCAACATTTCTCAAATCGAATCCACTCGGTTGCGTTGGTGAGCGCAACAGGGTCTGTACTGTGTCACAACTTGGTACAGAACGCTGTCTCATCTGCAACCTCTTTGTCCCAGACGCGCCATAAACCAGCACGGCCATTCACGATTACGTTGACCCCTCGCGAAATGCTCGACCATATCCGCACTTGGATTCATCCGGGAACTATGCTTGTGGGGTGGGGCAGGTATTACGTCGATCTGTATGCTTTACAGAAGTGTGCGGATAGACATATGTATGAGGTTGGTGAGTTTTTACCATGGAAAGGAAGCTGTCCTGCCGGCGTCCCGCTTCTACGACGCGCCCTGCCAGGCTCATCTTCTTACAAGCTTGAGGTTCTGTTTTCTCTTCTCTTTCCACACGACCCTTTGGCCGAGCAAAAACATGTGGCGGATGTGGATGCGCTGAAGTGTTACAAAATCGTCGACCTGGTACTTCAGTGTTCCGTTCAATAAGGACCTGGCTTTTTAATTTGTCGAGTCATCTTTTTGACTAGAACTCCTTATGAGATCGCGGATTAAGTATCTTCTGAAAAGAATATAGTCGAAAAGTTAGAGTGAGAAACTTTGGGCTCATATGACTTAAGTTGTCCTCAACTATCAAGTGGATCAATGTCATATGATACATTGCACGTGCACTACAGCGACACTTCACGTTGCAACATGGTTACTCCTAGTAGCACGAAATTTAATCTGTGAACTATGGACTTGCCCAAATATAAGCGCCCGCGTACCACATCACAGTCGACTGACCAAGCCACCTCATCACAAAGCACTTTCAGCAGTTCACTCACTGCTGATCCAGAGCCCTGTTGGCCATTTTTTCAGCCTCCATATTCTCTTCCCTCGAGATCGCCCAGAAGCAAAAGTCCAGCCCACCCTCCTCGCCGTACGTCATCTCGTCCAGCCGCTCGTGAATCTGTCTCAGCGTCTCAAAATGCGCCACCCTCTTCCCCTTGGAGTTGACTCCGCCATCCTCGGTCCACAGAGCCATGGCCCTGGCCAGGAACTCCGAGTCCGTCGCGATCTTCACCGCGGACAGCGTTTGGTCCCGCAGCCGGATGGCCCGGACGACGTCCAGCGCCCGTGATAGCCCTTCGATCTCCGCCCGGGAGCTCGTCTGCGGTAGGTCCGGGTGCAGCGGGCCGCACCTGTTGTGCCGGGACCCCGGGCCCAGGTACGCGGACCACGAGGCCTTGGCTGAGGGCTGGCCGGTGTTGCGGCATGCGCTGCTGATGTAGACCACGCAACTTCCCCTGTCGACGACAACGACCTCCCCGGGGATGTACATTTGCAGTCGTGTTATTTGCTTTGTGGGGTCGTATACGACAAGCTGCGACCTAGGGACGTCTCGGTACGGCATGCTGATCCGTGGATCGAAGAGCCTCTTGTCTTCTGCGTCGGAATAGTCCATGGCTTTGTTTTTCACCGTATAGATAACAGATCTTTGGGCGACTGTTTATGTTTCGGGAGAGCGTTGCGGTTCCAAACGCGGGGTCTGAGACGTTTCTGCAAGCTCGACATCATCTCTGTTTCGCGAACCTACGACATATGGCATCGCACGTGCTGTCACTATGTATCTTTGCACGTGCGCGGGGTTCTCGCAGTACACGATCTTGCATACTTTGGTTAGTGGTCCTACGTTTTGTTACAGTACTTTACCAAAAGAGAAACAAATTTTCATAACTTCTAAGTTGTCTACGTCTAAGGTAGGTTGTTGTATATACGAACAATGTCTTGAGCTTCGCCCCGTCAGATAGCTTTTCGATCCAAACATCCCCTCTACTGCAAACTCTGCGCAAAAATAGCAAGAGCTGCCGCAATGGCGGGCAACAGCAATATGACCAGTATCAACCCCTTATCCAACTCCTCAATCGCAAGCTCCGTGTTCGCAGACACAAGACTGAGCGGGAATCCCGGCGGCACCGCCCGACGACGCCGCTCCACCCTCTCCAGGAGGCGCTTCCCAACGTTCGGAATCTCAACAACCAGGCGGTGGCGGTACACCTCCGCCTTGTGGCGGACGTAGAGCGTCTGCAGCTCCGCGTCGTACGACCAGTCCCCGTCGCTGAGCTTGACCTTGATGCCGTCGGCGTAGTGGTACCTCGGGATGAACACCTCCGTCGTCCGCCTCTTGTCGGACTGCTTCTCGCCAACGCGGTCCTGGCTGGTCCACTCGAACTCGTAGCGCAGCGTGCGCGGGTCCCAGTCCGAACGCAGGGGGCGACCGGCGATCTTGACGGCGTAAGGGCGGATGATGACGTCGAGCACGCGTCCGCCGCGGAAGAGATCGTCCTTCGCGTGCGCCTCGTTGGCGTAGTCCTGCATGATGCGGCCGGGCTCTTCCTTCTCGTCGCCGTTAATGACAGAGAAGTCCTCCCTGTTCCAACCGTCGCCAAACTCGACGCGGTTGTCCGGATTGTAGTTCCACAGGGTGAAGTTGACTTGGTTGTCTTCCATCGCCGAGATCAGGGCGTGCATCAGCTCGCGCTGCTTGTCGTACCGGCCCGTGGCGAAGGCCTCGCCGCCCTCGATGTCGAAGGGAATACCGACCTCGCCGATGACGGCGGGAACGTGGCTTCCTAGTGACGCCTTTCCGTACTTGAGAATGTTTGAAATCTGCAGGCGGTAGTTCTTGCGTAGTGCTCGCGCACCAAAGTAGAGCGCCTTGACTATGAACATTCCTCTAGAAAGTCCCTGAACGTTGACGCTCATCCACGAGTGGTGTTTGCTGAAGAGGACGTTGAGATCGTAAAAGTGTGGTGCGAATACCAAGTTGCCGGGTCTTGGGCTGTCAATGACCGTCTTCGTGGCGTATTTCTGCTTCTGTGCCGCCGTTGCCTCCTTCGAGTCCTTCTCAACCCACGGAGGCATAAACTCGTTTGGTATTGGCTCAATAAAGCAGAACTGTCGAGAAGATTTGCGCGATACGCGATCGGAGAAGCGCTTCAGGAAAGGGGCGTAAAAGTCGCGGTACCATTCGATCGGCTTTCCCTCGCGGCCGGGTCGGTGGTCTACCTCAAAGTAGTTCTCCTGGAGCACCTTTGCGATCTTCTTTGTCTCGTCCCACTCCCAGGCCCCGTGAGCGCGCCACACGCACTCCCCCAGTCCGTGGTTCTTCTCTTTCGAAGACAGCCATGCTGATCGGCCCTTGGGGTCGACGACTGACTTGTGAGAAATGCGGGTTGGGAACGGCCAGGACTTGACGTAGTAGTCAATCTCCTGAGCGTAACCGCTAGCGAGCGCGAGCGCTTGCTTGAGCGACGGGTAGTGACCAATGTGCAGGTCTGTATCGTAGTTCCAGCCGTGGAATCCGTGGAGGTTGATGAGGCCACGATGCGGCTCGTTCATGGGCTCGAACCCAACGCAGGCTTCGAGCCCAGCAACTTCGTCGGCCAGCCGACCAAATGCCTCGATCAAGGCGTCCTGCAGGAACTCCTGGGCAGATACAGACTCGTCTTTTCCATCCTTGCCAGTCCGGCGGCACTGAAGCTTGGGCGCGAGGGCATCGCCGGCCCAGAAGAGCGTTGCCATCGTCGACGCGGCCAACTTCTGGTAGCCGGAGGGCCATACGAAGGGGCCGCTCGGCTCCTTCTCGTTGACAGGCGCAGAAGCTCTCCTCAGCTCGTCCTGCCCGTGGACGTACGCAGCTCCCGTCTCGGTGAAGGCCTCGACATCCAGCCCAGCCACTTCAAAGGTCCAGCCGGGGGCACCGCTGCCGCCGCTGAACCTGCTCCACACGTCCTGGTGCGCGCAGACGAAGCACTTGATGCCGTAGGCGGGCATCATCTCGATGAGCTTGCGAAGGTACTCGATGTACTCGAGGTCAAGGTCGGTCCGGGGGTCCGGCCCCGCGTGTCCGATCGACTCCCACGTGACGAGCAAGCGCACGAGCGGGAGGCCCCAGGCCTGCAGCCGGCGGAAGTGCAGCGGCGCATCCTCCAGCGGGAACGGCCTCCCGACGAATGTCACGGTCCGGTGCTTGAAGAAGCCTTCTGTAAGGTGCGAGAGGCCATTCGGCGTCGTAGGGAGCTTGCTGGCGCCGGAGATGTTGAGGCCGTGGAGGGACAACGCGCGGCCGTACCCGTCGACGAAGAGGCCGTCTTCGAGGGCAATTGGCCCGCCTAGGGCCGCATCGGAAAGGTCGTTGGCGGCGTAGTTGGCCGCCGTGGTGAGAGGCGGTGACATGTTGGGTTCCGTCGGCGGCCGGGCATCGGCTTGGTCGGTGAGTCGGGTCGGTTGTCTCAGTGAGTGAACTGATAGGCCTGGAAAGACGGGACCCTGCAGAGGACACAGCGGTGTCGTAAACTCGACTTAGTCAGCAAAAAGCTGCCCTACCATGGCTGTGCTCGGCGGTGTGGCTTGAATTATGTTGATGCCAGGGGGCGGGCCTATGCCCGGTTGACAGAATGAACAATCGTCTTTCTAGCGTTTTCTATAAAACTGTGATTACTTGTACAACCTCTTCTTCTCCAGCGGTCTGAAAGCAACTTCTCCTTCCTTGCTCCCGCCATCTTCGGGGATAGTACTGAAGGCAACGTAACCGCAACTCTCTTGTGGCTGGACATCCGCGATCCGAACCCGCATTTCTCGCAGAGACTTTGCCCTGTCCGCACCATCCAAAGCTGAACCTCCTTTTACCGGCACAAATCTGTTATCTCTGGTCAGAGAGCTTGCAAATCCTAAGATATCCGGGCCTCGTATCAGGAATCTCAGAACGAGACCCCCAACAGCCAGAGCTTGCAGCACTACAGTTGCAAGTGTCAGAGTGACGGCCCAAGAGACATTCAAATAGTAGGCTTTCTCGTCTCTGGAAACAACCGCGGAAGTCTGATTAGCCCAGTACTCGTCTGGGCTCAAGGCCGACGTGGTGAAGGTGGATCCCTTTGTAATGTTGTATGGGTTCACACCCGCCTCCCAAGCCGTATTGAATGCTGTAGTTAGACGAGAGGAGAAAGTCTTCTCATCGGTGCCTGTCCATATTCGAAGCTTTTGGTTTGCATAGACGTTCTCATCATTGGCGATAAAGTTCTCTGTCGCTGATGCTTTCCCCGGGACGGACTTGGTCATGTTCGGCCAAGCTGCTAGGGCATTTTCGATATAAGCCCATCGCCTAAATTGGACAAGGACATCTTCGTTCGCATCCATAACCTGACGTTGTCTTACTGGGGAGCATCCCTGAGCTGTGCAACTCATCTCAGTCTCCACGTTAGGCATCGCCATCGTGCAGTTGAAGGCTGAATAGTGCAGATCTTGAAACATGCCCGGTCCACCGGTAGGGGCAGCGAAACTGGCGTAGAGTAGATACGGGACCGGCTCTACTTCTGTCGGATATACCAGAAGAGTTGCGAAGCTTTCGTAGGCGTATGAAAAATTGCCGTATCTGGGGAGGATCTCAACCAAATTCGTTTGGACGCGATTAAGGTGATTGAGAGACTTGGGTTGCCAGAAGGTGAGATTTCCAAAAACTTCCTCCGAGTCTGTGTCTGCGACCATTGCGCATTTGAAATCGAAGTGGCTCGATTGGACCTTGAAGTCGTATCGTGTCGAGATGTCGGAGAAGTCGAAGCTTTGAACACTCAATCCGATGAGGGAGGTGAAATGATCACGTCCCGCTTCAAGTGCGTCTTGATCGACCACGCGCCAGGCCTCTCCGTTCTCTTCGCGGGTCCAGTTCCACGGCAGCTGTGGGATCTTTGGCCGTTCCCATAAATCTGAAAAAGAACGCTGCTGCTTTTTCTGAGAAAGAAGACTCCCAGAGTAAAGAGCCTGGACGATATCGGAGGCCGAATAACGATAGGTGTCAGGGTCGCTCCATACCGGATACATATAGGCCCTGTTGTCGTAATAGACCGCAAGAGTTTCAACCTCGACTCTTCTCTCTTCGATTCGAAGCAATCTCGATGAGCTCTGGCCGCCAAGAGGCGACATGGCCCACGTCGAGAGAATCAAGGCTCCCAACAACAGTTGAGCGCGGACGACAACCAGCCTTTCAAGGGCGCTAGCAAAACTCTGGCTTCCGAATACCTGCTCTAGCGATGACATTCTCATGCCCCCAGGCCTCTCCAGGCGGTATCTAGCGGCATTTTTGTAGAAGCGAGCCGCGACCATGGCGAATAGGATCGGGTAAATTGTCGGTCCTAGTCGGGTAATCTCGACCACCTTGTCGCCGTATTTCGAGTTGGCCACCGGACTTCCATCGAGCCTGGCAGCGAGGATAGCCAGAACTAGACGGCGTATCAGTCTCAAAGCTGCATCTGTGTTCAACCCGCAAATGCAGGGGCTTACCTATGAAGAATAGGGGTGAGACGGTGAGGACGATGTCCCAAAACCACGAGAGGGTCTTCAGAACAGCGGGTTCCGAGTTTGTAAAGCCAGGTTCGAGAGTAATCACTTCCGAGGTGTCATCATCCTTCGACAGCGAGACGTGGCTCGGACAGACAAGGCTGCCCAGAGGCCCTCCAGAACTAGTTTCGCGGTCGGTTTCGTCTCCAAGGTCCAGACGATGTGTTGTTGCTGATTCGTTCCTAGCTTCGGCTGGAGGCTCTGTTCCTCCCGCATTGATGGCGTGGTAATACGCAGTCGAGGCCATGATACCACAGCGGCCAGGTGGTTTGTTCGGTAAGAGTGAAGGGTTCGTAATCTGAAAAAAAGTCACTAAAGAGGTGCAGAAGCCCAGTGGGTAGAGAGACAGTGCGTGGTTTTAATAGCCTGGTCCCGACGCTGTTACGAGCTGTCAGGCTCAATGACGCGAGCAACTCGTACGGGGCTTTGTGCAGTATCAGTGATAAAAATGGAGGAGAAAAGATGACTGCATGACTTGTGATTCCCAAGGCAAATCCTGACTGGGCGTGCAAGAAGATCTGCATACAGTCTCTCGAATCGGTGGCCTATCAGCCAGTACTCGGTATCTATTATGCAGCAGGCTGGGGGCGCAGCACACCCTTCTCAACAGGATATGGCGGAGTCCACAGATATGCTGCAGCATTGAAATCAGGCTGGGCCTGTACCCAGGCTATCATCTTCGTTTTTCCCTGTTCTACTCGTCTTCCTCTTGTCCATAGTCCAAGAGCCTGCTGGAATATGGAAGCGGAACAATACTACCAGGTGTTCTGGGACCTCTAGCTGAAAAGACCTAAACTTTGACATGGCCGTTCCATGTCATGTAGATTTCGAGTCTATGGCCTTAGCTAGCACACACAAATTTTTAATCAGTCACAAAATGTCCCAAGGTTTCTCGTTCCCTTGGACGAGGGGTCTTCAAGAGGTAAATATCATCAAGGTGCGTGTGGTCGTTTCAACACCGAAAACTAGTATTCACTGTTTATCTGAAGTTTATTCCCCTAGACACGTCCCATCTGTTGTCCTTCATCTGCTTGTTGGCAGGTCAATTACAACCCCCCATGGCGGCTGAACCACCTCTCCGTCTCCCATCACAGCCGCGTTCACAAACAGTGTCTTCCCAGGACCGGCTGGATTTTCGCTATCCGCAGAATGGTCCGACAGATAGACCTTTTGTGTCGTCAACCGATTGACTAGTTCCAGCCTGGCGATCTTGTCCTCTTCTGATTCGAATCGACTGCCTCGCAGCCCGGCCAGGTTATTGATGACCACCGACTTGTCGTTATCGATATCGCTAAAGTGTGAGGGTGCATCAGACATCTGGGGCCGCCATTGGGCCAACTTTGCTCCCCAGCCGGAATGGACGTGTCCGAAACAGTGCATGCGAGGCTGCGATCTAGCAACCGCACCGAATAGCTGCGGACACCCGGGTCGTTTGCGACTTGATGCCATATCAAGTATCCCCAGTGGCGGACCATGCGTGATGACGACGTCAGTCTGCTCTTGGATGTCGAACTTGTGCTCTCCGTCGTAACTGTATGCCCACGGCTCTTTCGAAGGGGTTTACGGGCTCGCATATACGCGAAGAAAGCCGCCATTCTGGAGATAGAACTCGTGTGTCCCTTCATCGAGGAACATGATGTCGTGTTGCTCCGCGTCCTTCATCAATCTTCTGGCCTCCCCGTCGGCACCAAACTCCCTGTCGATCAGTTCCGGCGCGAGCGGTTCCCCGTTGATGCGATTAGCTTCTTCGATCTTCGACTTGAACGCATCAGAGTCGAGTGTGAAGTCGTGGTTACCAGCGATGACGAGCTTGAGCGGCGCCCTGAGTCCCGAGAGCATCTCGAGCGTGTCGCGTAACTCTGCGAGCTTTGAATGTTGGGTGAGGTCGCCGCAGTGGATGACGACGTCGAACGATTCGTTTGGCGCATAGTCGCTAGCTGTGCCTTGCACGTGAGTGTCGGACAGAATGAGAAACCTCGTTGCTATGCGCGAGGGCATGGTTTGCTTTCCTTTGGTTTGGAACGTTCAGACGTGAGGTGTTTGATTTGGATAGCGAACAGACGACTTCTGGGCCACAGTCCTGGTCCAGCTTGGTACTTTTATAGCCATGCACCTTTTTCATTAAGGTTCCTCGAAAGCTAGAGCTGAAGATCTTATAGGTTGAGATTTGTGTTTGACTTCAAGCCATGGCTGTTGATAAAATCACACCTCCACCAATAAGCCGTCAACTAGTCCACGGATAAACCCCTGGAGGCTTTTTGTGCAATTAGGTACCCGCGGCCGCACCAGACACGCCGCGTCCCTCGCCGCGCTCAACGCCGCAGGAGGTCACACCGAAAGCAGGGGACGACAGCAATCGCGTCTCCCGGCAAACCGAGTCCTTCTTGTCGCTGTTCGCTGTAGATCTCATCCCTTACTGTCCTTACTATTGTCGTTATTATTTTAAGACAATTGGGACAATCTTGAGACGGGGAAGACTGTGATATGATACTACGGTAAACATTGAACTGGGACCCACGATAAGGAGCGCCTCACTTTATAAGGGCCCGTCCCCGGCACTAACATCCTCGGGCTACAGAGCCCGTGTCAGGGAACATTTCTCCCCTTATGCCTGTTCTTTTCGCTGTCATCCTCCGTGCAAATGTCTCTTGACGGAAAAGGCTTTCCAGCGTTGCCGCCTCACGTTCAGAAAAGCACTCCCGAAAAACGTCAACAACATCTGTCTCCACATGTCTGGCGTGGTCCGCGTCGTAGAGCAAAAATCTTCTCGGAGCGCCATGCCTGACCAATATCTGGCAAGCGTCGAAGAGATTTCCAGGTGCCAAGCGCGTATTCAACTTACCAGCTGTCCTCGAAAAGGAGCTTTCCACAAAGAATTCCCAGACTGTTAATTTGCCTTCTTCGGGCGCCTCTGACCCTTCTTCGGATGCCTCTGATCCTTCTTCGGACGCCTCTGACTTTAAGATATGTTTTGCGAATGCCGGTAAGCGCAGAAAGCTGTACAGCAGGTCTAAATCAACGGTTTTTGTCGGAGTAAATGTTCAAGAACCTTCGTCGTCTGGAATTCTTGGTTCTTGAAGAATAATATCTCGAAGAATCACGGCGTTGCTCTCGTTGTCGTAAAAGCGGATGAATCTCGGGGTTTCGAGAATAGTTGACTCCCAGTCGAACTTCTGGACCAGTATCCGAGCCTGTATACATGACAGGTGTCGGGAAATCGATGGGCCATATTCCGCCGGTAGTAGTATCAGACGCTTTCTGATGCTGTTGCATAGGTCAACAATTCGGTAGCCATCATCATACCGGCCTCCGATGTCCGTTTCGCTTTCTTGAATAGCATCGGTAAGTTGCAAAATGTAACTGTAACTAATCCCGACTTGAAAGTTTAAGGTCCGGTCCAACAGCGCGATCTCAAAAATGACCTGACGTGGATATAGCGGAAGTGACGACGCTTGGCATCACTTGAAAACGCTTGGTTTTGAAGGAACTCGACGACGGTCCTGTGTAGAAAGCCTATTAGGATGTTGAGCCCGAATTCAGCTCCTTCGTCGACTTCCCATGCTTGTACAAGATCGCAGCATTGCCACAGCAAAGTGTCTTTGTATTCTTGCATACGATCTGGAGGCGGAACTAATTCGAGTCTCCGTCTGTCCGTGTCGTCTTCGAAACTGATTTCTCCTCGATAGCGTCCTCGATATTTTCCGAAGTTAATGGCGCTGGCAATAAGTAGACGGTCCTCGGCCGAAAACCTTGACTTTGAGTTGTCTGCCCAATTGCGTCGGAGGTCCTTCAGGCTGTCCTGCGCGAGAAAAAACACCAGCGGGAAAGGTATTTTGGCCATAAGAAGTGCTGCGAAAACATCACCCACCCTTTGTTTATGGACTCCGTCTATGGATTCGAGCATGCGTTTGAAGAACTTATCGAGGTCTTTGGGGAATTCCGACACCCTCTGTTGAAGACATTCCAGGTCGTCGCTATAGTTGAGTCCCTTGACGAGAGATTTGACGACGAGGAACACCCAAAAGAAGACCCCCTCAGCTCTCGCAGAGATGGATTCAACGAGAACTTCAGCTTGAGAATTCTGTGATGACTTGATCTTCTGAAACATGTCATGCTTCTCCAGCTCGTCTCGAACGTAAAGTCGCATGTAGTCTTTGGTGAGGTCGTGCATTTCGATCTGGGCCGAGCTACCTCCGAAAGCTTTCTGAAACTCTGGCCAAGGACGGCTGGCGCAACAGACCTTGATATTTGGTGACTCGGCCACGACACGGAGGAACTTCGTCAAACCTTTCTTTTCACCGATATACTCATCAAGCCCATCAACGAAGATGAGTATGCAGCATGGCAGGTTCGGGTGCTCCTTCAGAAACTCGAAGGCGGCAGAGAGCTCCTCTAAGCCCCACGACTCCAGATATTTGAATGAGTCTCCAGACCTTTCCGGAAACAGATCGCGGACAAGTTCCGCGTAGTTGACGAGAATCTGGAACAACAGAGTCCTCAACAGACCCTCTTGGGACTGTTGAATCTTGATGCCTCCGTACCAGAAAAAGCGGCTTGCCAGGAGAAGTCGCTTCGGCCCGGCCTACGCCTTGGCGAGCTGAGTTGTCTTCTGGTGACTCATGATGAACTTCATCAACGTCGACTTGCCGGAGCCGGGCTTGCCAGTGATCCAGAACAGACTGCTGGAACCGCGCAGCCAGGCTGGAAAGGTCGTCATATAATCTTCCCGAAATACCCACTCAAAAGCGTTCTTGTGCGCAACTGGGATTTTGTTCTGCCGCTCTTTGATCTGGGCGAAGTGTAGACTCTCGAGAATGGCCCGAATGAGACCGTGGTTCTTGGCCTCACTCGCGAACTTTTCCAAGGATGATGCCAGCTCATCGTACTGGCGATCACTCTCTTCAGAGGCTGTCGCCGAAGCCTCGCGAGCTTCAAGGAGGTCTTCGATTTGCCTGGCCATGTCATCGAGTCTCTGCGTCGTGGCTGTATTCCAGGCCTTTGATGCTTCTCCCAAAGAACCCATTGACTTTGACAGTGATTTCTGGTGTCACTGGAGGGTTGTCAGTCTGATGTATGAAGCCTGGAGTCAATGGTCGATATGGCAGAACAGGTTGGACAATGAGGGGTAGATATCCCCCCGTAAGTACCAACCTGACAATGATATCCGGGAAGAAACTCACAATATGAGCCCCTGTAGTTTGATGCATATTTCCCCCCTCATCTCGACCAAACCCGCTTGGAGGCTTTCGGTCTTACTGCTTTTCTAGGAAGCCTTCAGTCCGAACCATAATCGGGACCATGTTTTGCCGCGCTTGGATCTTGGGATTTTTAGGCTGCCGATTTCCTTGTCAATTTCCTTGGCCGTGTCGACGCATCTGGTGAGCAGCGTGGTTAAGGACTCGTCCTTTGCGATTTCGATGTCGCTTTTCAACTGGCCACACTGTTTTCTGAAGTCGGAAGCACTCAAGCTCAAGTCGGCCGTGTGCTGCGCTAATCCGTCGATGTCAACGGTTCGATACGTTGCGACGATGGATCGCGTGGTCTTAAGGCCGAGTTCGAGAAACTGGAAGATGTTGGCCGCGATACCGAGGGCTGCGAAGGCCTCGGCCATCTCATCTGGTGATACTCGGGCGACCCGGCTGGGCGATGAAATATAGTGACTCGCTTGGGTTGAACGACAAAGAATAGAGCTCCGGCTGAACGACGAAGGAGAGAGAAACCACCGAAGTGTGCGAAGACTTGCGGAGCCTCGTCTTCCATGCATTCGTGGGCTGTGCCATCACTCCGTTCAGGGGTATGCTGTGCCATAGAATGCAACACGGGTGCTGGTGATTGGCCTATTGGCCAACAGCACATGGTGCTAAGCGATATTAATAACAGCATCAAGGAACCGTGATGATAGCCAGTAGCGGAGACGGTGACGGAGAACTGTGACGACAGAAATGATATCGACGGAAGGCAGCGACAACAGCAACTAATACAACAGCGACAGTAGGGTCCCGGTCACTACTGAGAACTCGCGAATCACGTGGCCGTTTAATTCCATTAGCGTCGGTAAGGTTCTGGTCTGCCGCGAATAAGCGGGCCAGATTTCTCAGGTGAAGAGCTCTTATCGATACTGCAACCACTTTTCGCGACTCGACTCGCCAGCGTTACCGTCAAACGCCTCCCCTAACCCTCGAACTCCCGCGAACTCGGTCTATTCGCACCTACCCCAAAAGCTTACAATGTCTCTCGAACATTCCCGAGACCCCTGCCCTTGGGTCGTGCTGAACGACTTCGGGGGAGCCTTTGCGATGGGTGTAAGTCACATCAGCGCAGACACTTCCACAAACCAGCTGCGCACAGGATGTACTGACTTTCCTCTTCCAGGCTGTCGGCGGCGCGGTATGGCACGGCGTGAAAGGGTTCCGCAACAGCCCGTACGGCGATCGGCGGATAGGAGCCATCACGGCAATCAAGATGCGGGCTCCGGTGCTGGGCGGCAACTTTGGCGCCTGGGGCGGGATCTTCAGCTTGTCCGACTGCGCGGTCAAGGGGATAAGGCAAAAAGAAGACGCGTGGAATGCGATCGGCGCGGGCTTCATCACCGGAGGTGCTCTCGCCATGCGCGGTGGCTTCCGGGCTGCGAGGAACGGTGCTATTTCGTGCGCCATCTTGCTCGGAGTGATCGAGGGTGTGGGAATTGGGTTTCAGAAGATGATGGCCGGCAGCACCAAGCTGGAGGTGAGCTTTCCGTTCTCTGCGATCCCCTTGCGCATTCGAAATGCTAATGATCTGATAGCTCCCCACGGCGCCCGTGTCTTCCGAACATCATCTCGCATGAGGGCTCCCACTCCCTTCTTGTTTCCAACACTGTATCACCACTAGCGACTGTCTTCGACACGACTTTGACGAATCTCCACACACTACGAAATGTATAATACTGTATGTAAACAAGACACCCACATTAGCGGAAGAAGCGCAAGGAGAAGGACTAGAATTGATCTAGACACTCGAAGAACACACACGAGCACTGCCCCTTTTGGGGGTCTTCGCAGCTTCTCGGTTGCGTGTCAAATAATGTCCATTAAGCTATCTAGCTAGAAGGGTATTCCCTGGGCTTCCTTTTCCCACCCAGACGCCGAAAACTCCAGTGTGATACCTTGCCTCTCGTCGTAACCATGTGCTCGTCAAAGTATAGGCGTAAAGTCGTCGATGTCTAGGCAGAGGGGTCCGCCTTGGGAACGCTGGGGAGTACTGCAGCGATGGCCTTGGCTTCCTCCGTCTCCTGCTCGGAGGGGCCCGCGGCAGCCTCCTTGGGGGCGGCGGCCGACTCGTCGTTGGGAGGGAAGAACATACTTTTGACGTGGTAAGCAAGACAGATCATCGGGGAAGACGAGGGAGGGATAACACGCACGGGAGAGCCTCGTTGTAGGCGTTGACGTCCTTCATCTCAAAGGTGCAGAAGACCACCTTGTCCAGTCTGTTGCCTTGCTGTCCGTCGAGGAACTGGCGCACAACGTCCGCAGCGACGGGGGCGGCCTCGCGGCTGGGGTATCCGTAGACGCCGGTGCTGATGGCGCTGAAGGCGATGCTGCGGCAGCCGTTCTGGACGGCGAGCTCGAGGCTGGTCTTGTAGCAGCCCTTGAGATGATCCTCGGAGGACTCGGGCGCGAGGTCGTCGTAGACGGGGCCGACGGCGTGGATGACCTTCTTGCAGGGGAGCTCGTAGGCGCCGGTGATCTTGGCGGAGCCGGTCGCGCAGCCGTTGAGGGCGCGGCACTCGCGAAGCAGGCCGGGGCCGGCAGCGCGATGGATGGCGCCGTCGACACCACCGCCGCCGAGGAGAGATTTATTGGCCGCGTTGACGATGGCGTCGACACTAAGCTTGGTGATGTCGCCGCGGATGACGGCGACCTTCTGGTTGTGGGAGGCGTTGGCGGGGTAGAAGGGCTTCGCGGGGGCGGAGAGCTTGCCGAGCTTGTAGAGAAGCTCGACGGTGGGAATGTCGGCAACAGCAGTGATAGCCATTTTGGCGGCTTATCGGATTGGCATAGGCTTCTTTGTGGGATTAGTGCTGTTATTCGGCTTTGTCGCAGGTTTCGGGTGCGGTTGTGCAGGTGGTGGTGCTTCGGGGCGGAAGCAGGACAGGTGGGAGCCCATGACGAAAGAGCTCGAAGCTTGGGCTTCTTGGTGCTTATCGGTGCTTATCGGAGTATTTTTCAGGGGCCTGTGTTGATGGTTGGTTGTAGGAACGCAGTAAGCAGGAGCAGCAGTTGATTTATACTGGTATTGTGCCCGTCATTGTTCAAAAATCTCTCAATAAAGCCATCAGGGTCTGGTGATTGAGCTATTTTATCTTTCCATCAAAGTAACTTTGGCAGTAATAGTTTTTTTTGTTCCGCAGCCGTCTTTCCACATCGCTATTGCCTCACCTTGGACGATTGGAGGCTTGCTTATCTAAGGCAGAATGACCTCTTGGATGAAGGTCTTATCGGTCCTTCCGTCTTATCTTATCAGTGCCTCGCCCGTTGTCGACTGTTCCTCGCCCCTCATTGTCCGGATCGAGTTGAGTCATCCCCGCCGTAAAAGAAGTGTTGCCCCGCCACCACCATCGCACATTTTCGACGCCCTCAGCTTCCTGACGACCCAATTGAACCGCCTAGGTGACGCAAGTGAAGACACGACACCCACGAAAGCCCTGAACTTTGATTCCCACCGCGCGATCAAACACAGAAACCATGGCGGACGCTCCAGCGGACTCCACCGCCAAGCTTGCCGAGTCGACGGCCAAGCTCCAGCTCGATGAGGAGACGGGCGAGATGGTCAGCAAGGGCGAGCTGAAGAAGAGACTGGCGAAGCGCGCGAAGAAGGCAGCCACCGAGAAGGCCAAGGCTGAGAAGGCTGCTGCCGGTGGTGACCGCAAGTCGAAGCCAGCGCCCAAGCCCAAGACCGAGGAGGTCGTCCTGGACCCCCAGGCCATGTTTAAGCAGGGTTTCCTCGAGGAGGTCTACAAGGAGAGGCCGTCCGAGAACGTCGTGACGCGATTCCCCCCCGAGCCCAACGGATAGTATGTCTTCCTCCCGCCTTCGGCTTGCGTCACGCTACTAACAGCCCCGTTGTTTGCACATCGGCCACGCCAAGGCCATTGCCGTCAACTTCGGATTCGCCAAGCACCACGGCGGCGTCTGCTACCTGAGATACGACGACACGAACCCCGAGAAGGAGGAGGAGAGGTACTTCACTGCGATCGAGGAGATGGTCCGCTGGCTTGGATTCACCCCCTACAAGATCACCTACTCGAGCGACAACTTCCAGAAGCTGTACGACCTAGCTGAGAAGCTGATTACCTTGGAGAAGGCCTACGTGTGCTACTGCAATGGTGAGCAGCCACCAAACACCCGGCTGGTATCCGTTACTGACGCCCACTTCCAGACACCGAGATCAAGCTCCAGCGCGGCGGAGAGAAGGGCGCCACCCCCCGGTACCGATGCGAGCACGCGAACCACACGGTCGATGAGAACCTTCAGAGGTTCAGGGATATGAAGGACGGAAAGTACAAGCCCAGAGAGGCCTTCCTCCGTATGAAGCAGGACATTACCGACGGCAACCCCCAGATGTGGGACTTGGCGGCGTACCGCATCAAGACCGACACCCCCCACCACCGAACTGGCTGGGACTGGAAGATCTACCCCACGTACGACTTCACGCACTGCCTGTGCGATAGCTTCGAGGGAATCACCCACTCCCTGTGCACAACAGAGTTTGTCCAGAGCCGCGTGTCCTACGAGTGGCTCAACAAGACCCTCGGCGTCTACGAGCCGATGCAGCGCGAGTACGGCCGCCTGGGAATCACCGGCACCGTGCTCTCCAAGCGAAAGATTCTCAAGCTGGTCGAAGAGAAGATTGTCCGCGGCTGGGACGACCCCCGCCTGTACACTCTGATCGGCATCAAGAGGAGAGGTGTGCCCCCCGGTGCCATCCTAGATTTCGTCAACGAGCTCGGCGTCACCACTTCCGTTTCCGTCATCCAGATCAAGCGCTTCGAGCAGACCGTTCGCAAGTACCTCGAGCGCACCGTCCCCAGGCTAATGATGGTGCTGGACCCCATCCCGGTCGTCATCGAGGATGCTGAGCCGACTGACGTGGAGCTCCCCTTCTCCCCCAAGGACCCCAAGATGGGCTCGCACACGGTCAAGTTCACGCCGACCATCTACATCGACCGTGCCGACTTCCGCGAGGTCGACGACCCAAGCTACTTCCGTCTCGCGCCCAACAAGACCGTCGGCCTGCTCAACGCGCCCTTCCCCATCAAGGCCACGTCCTACACCAAGGACGAGACCACGGGCAAGGTCACGGAGATCCGCGCCGTGTTCGACAAGGAGACCAAGAAGCCCAAGGCCTTCATCAACTGGGTTGGCACCGAAGGCTGCAGGAAGGTCGAGGCCCGCGTTTACAACTCGCTCTTCAAGAGCGAGAAGCCCGACGATGCCGAGGGTGGCTTCCTCAACGACATCAACCCCGAGAGCGAGGTCATCTACCCCGAGGCCATCATCGAGAGCGGCTTCGACGAGGTCAAGCGCCGCGCGCCCTGGCCCGAGGCGGCCGGCGAGAGCGAGCTCGGCAAGGGCGGCCCGGAGAGCGTGCGCTTCCAGGCCACCCGCATTGCGTACTTTGTAAGTGATGCCCTATCTGAATTCCTGGGAACGGAACAGCGCTAACATGAATGTAGGCTCTTGACTGCGACAGCACCGAGGACAAGATCATCCTCAACCGCATCGTCTCGCTCAAGGAGGACTCGAACAAGAACTAGGACGGAAAACGACAGCGTTTTGGCAGGCTAGGCGGCGATTTGGCGGGTGGTGCTTTTGGAGTTGCATGATTAGACGGCGGGTCAATACCAAGCAAAAATCCACAAACGGTGGTGAATGGGCGTGTTTGCTATTTTGTTAGGAAGAGTCATCAATACGAGTGACTGATTCACTGTCAACTATCATGGTGCCGGACCTATTTGAGGGACGATTGATGTTGAGGCCATTCTACACCCGCTTCATCCACATTCGGCATCAATATTGGGCATCGTCGTTAAACATTCACGTTCAATCTTCCAAAATGAAGCTTTTCAGACGTCTTCAACTTACACTGGCGCTCTCTGCGGTAGGATGCTCGGCGTTTCGCGTAGTAGCATCGCAGCCGGCACCAACATCACCAGCTGTAGCATTTGGCATCAACGTACTGCACAGTGAAATGGCCACAGAAGCCCTGCGGCCACGAGACGTAGCTCAGGACACTTGCCCCAAGAACACAGGTCCGCAATCACCACTCCTTTTCCATCCTTCCACATCTCCAGCAAGCCACGAGAAGACTAACGAAGCCGCAGAGATGTGCCACCTCCCGCACAACTGGAACTGCTGCCCCACGTCCCAGCCGTGCTGCGGGCCCGGCTGCTGCGCCGAGGGCACGCACTGCGTGGACCTGGTGTTCGGGAAGTGCTGCCCGGACGGGAAGAGGCTCTGCGGGACCGGGGCGTGCGTGTCCGGGGAGTGCTGCGGGAAGGGCGGGTGCGAGAAGGGGAGGCGGTGTTGCGGGGGGAGGTGCTGTCGGGAGGGGGAGGTTTGCGATTATGGGGAGAGGTGTGTTAGGATCGGAGGGGAGGTTGAAGGGTGCGCTGCGAGGATGGGGAGGACTGCGTCGATATGGGGAGTCTCTGGTGTTGCTGTTGCTTGGGGGTGGGTGGTCGTCCGGATGGTTGGGTAGGATGATAGCCTCGCAGTCTTTGGAGTTTGAGATGGAGAATACTTGGCGAAGTTGATTCGGGACGGAGTTTGCAGACTTTTTCCATACCCGATGCAGGGTCTTTGGTCTGAGATTCTTCAGAAGACAGGTTTCCATTATCCACCTCCTTTACCAGCTGCAGGGACCTTGTCTGAAGGCCCGGGATGGGCGAGTCACGGCACCTGCATCGCGTCATTTAGACTTCAAGGCCATCTCCGTTGATGGCCTTGACATCGGGCTTTGAAGCTCAGGCGGTTGTTGACACGGTATTACCCATGCCGCAATAGGGCACGCGGAGTTAACGGGCTCTGGGCAACAGTCGAGGAACAGGTTGCCAGCTTTATCTGTCTCGGCATCCTCGAAGTTGCCTTGAAGCTCTTGGATGGAGACTCGGCGAGACAAGGGGCCAGTCAACCTGAGGCCCTTATGGTGACAGGTTGGTTGATCAATCTGAACTTTGATAGAGTTTTTCCAACCGTGGATGAAAGGTTATTCAGATATTTGGGAGCTTGGCATGGGCTGTCTACGCCGGCAGAACTGAGTTACCGGAACGTGCGGATTGAACAGAATGCTAGGTTCATAGAAATGGGTGCCTTTGCTCATTATCTAGGAACATGTTTGGGGGAGCAGTCACTCAAGATAATGGGGATCGGCGAGAGTTTGCAGGCGATAGACTTTGGGCAAGCAATTTGGCCTAATCACGACGCGATTTCGGATGAGTACGGGACAATCGCACCGAGACCAGCTGGAAATCAGCACAAAACAGCAAACCGAGAAGAACAAAAGACAAGAAAAAAGTAGGGGTCCTTTCGGACGGAGATTTTCGCCAGGGAGGACCTGAGGATAGACTCTCCGGCCGACTGGCCCGGCGATTCGTGGGCCTCCTCCAAGCCCGGCCGGATAACCTTAATCGGGGCGCCTGGGTTGCGCGCTGGACCGTGCACCCAGCGAGGTTCTGGCCTCGAGGAAGAAGGAAAAAAAAATTAAAAAGTCGTTGGAGGGGAAGGAAGGAAGCGATCGCCCATTGAGTGAGGCGGGCGAGTCTGATTCGTGGCTCGCCTGACAGGGCGTGGGCAGCTCTTCCGATAGACCCAATCATCATCTTTGAAGTGTACTACTGTGGGGATATGGTGGATCCAGGTAAAAGTGGCACCGCCCTTGCATGGATGACACTGGGGAAGGGGCCCTGGAGATGATGCCTAGATAGGGCAATGCGCAAAACTGGGTGTTCTTCCAATAATTTTTTCTTTGGTTTTGTTACGGTTTTATGTTGTGGTTTTCGTCTCTGTTCCGAACATTTTCGAGAGGTGTCATCTGAGGACATTGCACGAACATCTGCGGGCGAATTACTCATGATACAGCGGACGGTGATACCTCATCTTTCAGGCTCAGGTCGCTGCTGTGGACCTAGGTACTCACGAAGCGAAGCGAAGCGGAGGGGAAAGTGACACCAACAGCGCCAAGACTGGAACTTTGGGAGCAAGGAACTTTTAGAAAGGACCCTTCCATTGGCATCGCATGTTGTGCTGCGCCGCTGCCCGCAGAGAAAAAGACCCCTGGTCCAACTGGTCCGGTTGGGGGGGCCAAACGCCCGGCTTAGCAGGCAGCAGGTTTACGAGAGAGCGGCCACGTGCTAGCTTGATATCGGCAATTAGTGGACTTTTGTGTCTGTTGGTTTGGCTGTGATTGCTGTTTCGCGATCCAATTTCTGGTGTTTGGCTGGATGCTGGACGCAGACATGGGTGGATTGCTGCTTACTGTGGTACCAACGGCAACAGGCAGCTGTCCGTCCGTCTTGTCTAGGTGTCATTTTTTCTCGTGTGTTCCTCTCCATCTCTCTTTTCTCTAGGAGTGCAGTGGTCATGATTTACGTACAGAGTACCTACTGCTCTGTACATAATGTAGGTAGGGAAGTTGCGTTGCCGGCGCTTGTGTTGGTGCTTCCTTCCGTGTCTTATTGCGCCCAGGCTGTGCCCCCTTTGCCCCCTTTGCCCCTCCATCCGCCTATCGTTCCTGCCTTCCACTTCGTCTTGTCTTGGCCTCCCTTCCGACCCATCGCATTGCGCCTTCCTTTTTCCGCCCGCGCTCCTTCTCCATCGTCGTGTGCCAATGTCTCCAGTGAGCTTAGCCTGCCCTCGCGTGTGTACCTTCCCGGGTACCTGCTATACCTAGTAGTGATAGCCAGTCTTGGCTCGCTTGTCCCGTCGAGGCTTAAGTCCTGCATTTTTCCCTCTGCAGGTCCGACGTTTGGCACTCTTCCTTTCCCTTTTCTCTCTGCCTTGGCTTATCGTTCGTGATCCTTTCCCGTCAATCTCCGTCAGCTTCACGCATCCATCTCTCTCTTCCTCGACTTCCATCCACCAATTCGCTCGCACACCTTGTCGCTATCGCATTGCGCCTTTCTCGACCCCTCCCCTGCTTGGCCGATTTTTATCCCCGCCTGGTAATAATCGTCCAGCAGCAGTCACCATCCGACGTTTATCGTCCCTCCCTCCCTGGTCCTCGTGCCCTTCCATCCGGTCTCAGTACCATCCCTTTGGGCGAGCCCGCGCGGCCTCCTCCTTCGAATCACGCGAAACTCGCCGGCCAATTCCTCGCCCTACAGCGGTCTTCCTTCCACTGTCGCCGGCCTCCACGCAATCCCAAATCCTCTCCGCTGTCTTCAGCCTTCTCCAACGGCCTTCCAGGTGCACTGAACGCTCGACATTTGGTCCCGAGGCCGCGATATCCCCGCTAGTACCACACTTTAAGCTCGGAGCGTTGCGACGCCCCCCTCCCTCATCGGCGCGATCAACAGCCCCCTCTCCTTCCCGCAGAAGCCGCAGTCTAGCCCGAGTGCCACCGTCGCCCTCTACCGCTGACGCTGCCGCTGCCGATAGTCACGTCGCATCAGGCTGTGATACTCCTCAGATCCTGGTCAAGCCACTGCTAGCTCTCTCCTCGACCCCCAGCACCTGCCCCCCGTGGCCCCCCTTCCGGCTGGCATTTGCCTGGGAAACTCGACCGCCTGCCCCCCAAGTGTCCTCAGTGCAGGGGCGCCTTTGCTGGCCAGTATCCCGGCCGTCGTATCGAGCGTGTGTCGAGCTCCCGCGGGAACACCCTGACCAGAGAGAGGGACCAGACCAGACCGCCTAGCCAATAATAGAAACTGGTGTGCAAGCAACGAATAATACCCATTTCAGTTAAGTAGGTCAGCCATGCCACCTCTGTCGAGCTCGCCGCCTCCAGTTCTCGCCATCACGGCCACGTTCCTGCAGCTGCTTATCCAACACCTGCCACGACCCGTTCGCGAAATCCTGCACAAGGCCCACTACCACATCTCGCGCTTCTTCGCTGCCGTCGCCTCCTCTGCTCTCGTCACCTGGTTGCATAAGTCGATCCCGGCGAAGATGCACCGGCCGCTGGGCTTCTCGGCCGCGGCGGTCGCGCTGTTCCTCATCTTCGGGCTGCCCGTGATTCTTGCGCAGGGCCAACCGTTCCACTGCTACCCGTATCCGCCCGCCGACACGCTCTCGAGCCCGTTCATCACGTTGCAGCCGCACTGCTGTAAGGGCACGATTGATAACAAGTTGAGGGTCGGCACGTATTGCGAGCCTGCAAACGGGGGCAAGTACAAGACCAAGTTCGGTCAAGATCTGGGAACTTGCGCGACGGGCTGGCAGGATGCCTGTTGCATGCGCTTGGTAGGTCGACACCGGGGCAACCTGTCCGTGGATAGGTTGAAGAACATTGACTGACGAGATGTGTAGCATTACCCGCCCGAAATCAAGCGTCCCGCAATGTCATATTGCGATGCGGGGTTCCTCGTCAAGGCCGAGTCGAAAAACATTATCGATGCGCGCAGTTGGAAACCCGAGAGCTACGGAATCTGAGCAGCGAATGGGATAAAAATACTCCGAAACTGGGTGGGAGAAGATCTCACTGTTCCAAACCTCGTCGGTCAGCGATGTTGCGAAGTGGCAGCGGAAGGGATAGCCGAGTTGAAACAGCAGACCACGAGGACCCCAGGACTGGGATCTGCGCCGCGGGGCGTCATTGGGAAGGCCCCAACTGAACGAGTCAGGGAACAGCTCCACGAAGCCGGCGAGCTGCCCGCGAAGCAGTTTGGGGACGACCCAGAGAATCGTGACGCAAGACCGAAGACGACGACGAGAGGCTGCCCATCCGCAATCTAAAACACTTCCACCTTAGCACCTACCTTTCACCACCACCCTACGGCCACCAGTTTGGGCGAAGCAGAGGCATTTGGCGTTTTGCGGGGTCCCATGAAGCGACGTTACGACGGCACGACGGTTACGGTCGCTCTTGTCCGAAACGAAAAAAACGGAGACAAGGGCATTCGCATTATATACCCAAGGCGACTGATTATTGCATTTTGGTTTCTTTTTTTGTTCGCAATGCGGACCAGCATCCTATCTTGTACAACACTCGAGGGCACGCACACCCAGGGAAGGGACCTTTCTTGATTAGATGACGGGGGATGAGAAAGGACAACGCGAAACACCGCGGACGGCCCTGCGGTCGCCAGGAAGTATGAGTAAGGGGAGTTCACCTCTTTGTATCAATATTAGCCACCTCCCGCTAGGTTGTCTGTTAATGCGATCTCCGCAATCCGGAGGAGTTTACGTTGCCTGCAGCTGATATGATGAGCCTCGATCCTGCCAGCCGGACGACGACGCCCGATCACCGATGCGGTGGTCATGGCGCGGGCAGAGGTAAATGTTGGAACGAACGCATGATGACGAGTCAGCAATAGCAGTGCTCTCTGTCGTCTGTCTTCAGTCGTCACATGAGTGGGAGGCCACTTCTTGGGCTGATGAGCTGATGAGTTCAGGATGATGTGTGCGCGATTGAGTTGGGGTTGGGCTGGCCCGACCGTCGACTCCCGTTCACGCCCGACCGAACTTGGGGCGGGGGGGCGAGGTCTTCATCGCGGGGTCAATTGGAGGTGTTCGGCTTGCACGTGTTTCCATCGTGGTGAGGGGCATTTCAGGACTGGAAACAAGAGCAAGAAGGGTCCCTCGGTGGCGAGCGGAAGGGTCGGCCGGGTCGGTCGGTCGGTGGTGTCACCCGGTCAGTCAGCCATGTGGGTGATAAAGCCTAATCGTAGCGAGCAGCCACGGTACCGGTGGGAGACACTCGTCAGACAATGTTGGACCGAGATAATGTGCAGCACGGCGTAGAAGATGCCGGAGGTAGGCCAGGCATGGCAGAGCAAAGCACCGCTCCCGCCTCTGGCGGAGGCGGCCGGAGGTTGCCGGGACACACTACACTAACGGCAGCAGCAGCCCCGCACAGACCGTCCCGTTCCCTTCCCGTTGTGGGTCGCGTCGCGTTGCGTTGCAGCGGCAGCGCATCGGATAAACTGTGGGGCGCAACACGGAGAAGCTTAACAAAGTTTCTCCCGTTTCACATGTCCCTTTCGGAACGCCTCAGACGTTCCGAGGGGCTGCTTGGTTGATTGCTTGCTTTGCTTGCTGGTTGTTTATTCACCTCCTCTCCTCCGTCCAAACACCCAAACATTGACGACGCCCCCTTTGACTCTGCATGTTCCTCCCCTGACTCTCGATCATTACTGGGGCGCAGCACTGTGTTGAGCGCGACCAGACGATGTCCGGAAGGACCAGTCAACGTCGTGAATTGGGAATCCGCGGATGGAGTTGGAGACCAAGTGGTTTCTATACTTACTCGAACCTCAAAAGAGTCGGCCGCTGCTCCCTGCTAGCTGCAGATCTCCCCCACGTTGCACTCCGCCTCCCGAGAGATGGGGTTCTCCCGTTCCTGTTCCTGAATGGAATGGAATGTCAGGTCAACCTATCCATTAGTGGTGGAGGGGGGCCAGTCAGAGCAGAACCACAGGCAGAGCACCAGAAGGAACAACAAGCAAACGACGTCGTCGAAACCGGGGTCTGTGACACTCTGTCACACAGCCGCCACACGCGGCAGTTTCACCGCTCCCAACTGGCACTGAGCTGGTATGGGGGGGCGCCGCCAATGGGGCTCTCCGGCCGCTACACCTTTAATCCCACTTCAACGCTGTCGCTGCTGCTCTATGCACTGAAAGTCTACAGTGTGTGTGTTTCCCCAATCATTATCAGGTTCTCTTTCTCTTTTCTCCTTCTCCGCTATTGCGTCTTCGAGGCAAGCAGTAGGTAGTCTCCTCTTGTCACCGCAGAAACTCGGCATCTGGGCGCCACTAGTAGTTAGCTGCGGGTTCTGGTCAATACCCATCTGACTACCACAGTCGGTACCATGGTATTCGTCCAGCCTCAACCACGGCGCCCGGTCTACCTGTTTCTGAAACTCGTCCGGGCTGCTCTTCTCTTCGTCTTTTTTTCTCCTCCTCCCACCGTGCCCACCCCTCCTCACCCAAGCCTCCGCCCTGCGTCTGCTTGCCCTGCAGTTTGCTCTCCCCTCGGCTGTTGCAAAGGGTGGGTGCCTCCTCGCTCTCGCTGATGCAGGCCAAGCGGCGCAACACCCGGCCCTTGTCGTGTTGCTCCTTGGGACGAAAAAGGGCGGCAACTCTAGAACACGGCACTAGTATTAGTAGACAGATAGGTATCCCATACACCCAGTCACTAGACAGCGTAGACAGCGCGAACAGGCACACGAGGGAACGAACGCCGAGGTGACAGGAGACAAGACACAAGACAGCTCGGCAAGGCGACTTTGGCAGGCCGTGACTCCTGCCCGCCACTTCCTCCCCGCTTGCGCTCGTCCTTTTTTCTCTGATGATGAAGCGTATTCGCTTTTCCCTTTCTCACACACCCATACCTTGTCCATACTCTCTTGCCTTCCCCTTCTTTTCTTGTTATATCACTTGGATCCTATGATCGTCCATCCGCGGAGGGGACATTGACCAGATATTGACCAGAAGCTCGGAGCAAGGCATACCCTTCTTCGATAATACCCCCCGGCTACCTAACCTTCTTATTCTTCCACTTGGACTGTCCTCCGGGGTTAGTGTCAATCCTGCCGCCGCCGACTCGACGAACCCTTGTCCCGTCAACTCTCATTCGTTCCCGTGGACTGGTTTCCGGCCAAGAAGAAGGTAGACCCATAACCCATCTTTTCTTCCTCACATCTTTCATGCGAATCACGCATTTGTAAAAGAGACGAGAGGCGCGCATTCTGTTTGGGAGAACCAGGTATACGTGGTCCGGTACTGTCGCCACTTGTCGGATCAGATAGATCTACCTTCACATCTCCCGACTACCCAGTCCAGGCGCCTCCTCTTCTCAATTTACCTCAACAAGCGCGCGCGTTCCCCAGCGGATCGACAGGCACCCTACATCGATCTCTTCCTTTGTTTCTCCCGCTCCGCTCTTGGGAGGGAAACAAAACAATACCGTCTTCGAACGATCGACACATACACACACGCTCGTCTACAACCACACAAAGAGACACACCGACCGTGCCTAGGGCGACGATGAACATCCGGTGACCGAGGGCCCCCGCCGCCTTTACCACTATCCATCTCCCTCAACCTCCCTAGATCGTCCAGTCTTAGGCACGACGATCCGACACACTATCGCGGGGGTTGTTATATGGCATCCGAGGCTCGGGCCAGGGCCAACGTGCCCCGCAGGGGACCGAAGCAGAGCACCAACGGCATGGACTCGTACCACCGCTACGTCGCCGAGACCAGCACCGGCGTGCCGCCCCTTCGCGCGGGCGGCACCAGCGGCAGCGGGAGCGACGTCCTCGCGAGGCCGTACACCGGCCACTCGCGCTCCTTCAGCACCCCGCGGCCGTCGACGATGGGGCTGTCATCGACCTCCGGCGGCAGCAGCGACGACGAGGACGCGGACACCGTGGCCACGCAGATGCTCACCGTCCCCGAGATCATGATCACCAGCCCCTCGAAGCCGACGACGCCCGGGCCGAGGTACTCCCTCACCCCGCGGCAGTCCAACTTCCCCCCCGCTGCGAGGCTAGCCGTGCCCGCGATGAGGCCCATCACGCAGGGCCAGGTGCTGCAGCCGATACGACAGTTACAACCCCTCCCCTCGAGGATGCCGATACCGCCGCCGCCGACGACCGACGACGACACGAAGAAGCGAGACGGGCTGATCGACATGGAGCTCCCCTGGCGGCCGTTCTACCTCCAGAGGCGGATCCTCAGCTCCTTTGCGATTTTATTTGCAGGCCTGCTGATCACGGTCGAGGCGGTGCTGGACCTCTCCAACAAGCGCGGCGGCCTGGGTTCGCCGGACCACGGGTTCCGGTACCTGTGGCAGTACGGCTCGGCGTTCATATTCACCTGCGTCGCGGCGCTGTGGGCGAGGCCGGAGCACCAGGCGAAAGCAGCCGCGCCGTGGGTCCGCATGGCGAAGGGGCCCGCGAGCCCCGACCGGACGCTGCTGTTGGACTATGTATCCATGTTCGAGCCGTGGACGGTCGTTAAAGCGGCGAGGAACAGGGACTGGCTTGTTGCTGCGGCCGCGGGGGTGGGCGTGACGATGAAGATTATCATCGTCGTCGCCGTGGCGCTTGTTAGCCCGACATTCCAGGTCGTCACGGCGCGGGGGGCAAGCCTCGTCCTGCAAAACGTCTTCGTCAACGATCCCGCCGGGTTACGGTCTGCCGGTGCGCTGCCGTTCTTCACCATGGTCGGGCTACAAACGAAAGGCTTGAATTTCCCCGACGGCACGTCCCGCGAGTTTGCGTTCCAGTCGTTTGCGTCCGCCATGTCTGCGACCACGACCGAATTAGCGGCCGACGTGGAGGGCTTCGAGTCGGACATCATCTGCGAGCCCGCTGCTCTCAACCTAACGGGGATCCAGCTTATCCAGGCGTCCGACGCGCAGCTCAGTGTCACCGTATCGACGCCGAGTTGTCTACTAAGGCAGGAGATCGCCAACATGGCGCTCGTGGGGTTCACGCTGCCGACGTTCTTTATGGCGTTTCAGGCCGGTTCGTGCGGGAACTCGGGTGCGATGGACGATGGGCGCATCGTTGTTATGACGGGAGCCATCACCATCGATCCCGCGAGCATTCCCGCGGGCGGCGATGTGTTCAACGTGCCCATCTCCGGCGCCGTGACGAGGTCTGCTGCGCTGGTCTGCCGGCCTTCGTACGCCCTGACCACGGTCCATGTTAGAAAGAACAACACGCAGCTCATCACCATCGACCGCGCCCGCGGCGCCAGGAACCGCACGCTCGACCAGGTCCACCCTATGGACATCGTGCAGGGGCATTTCGCCTCCTACCCGACCGACTCGCAGATCCTCGGCGCGATGCCGAGCGTCAACAGCCGCTACCCAGGCGTCGCCGTCGTCGCGTCCGACGCGGTGATGAACTCGGCGGTGACGATGGAGGTCAAGGACAACGGCGTGCCACCGCTAGAAAGCCTCTTACGGACGGATAACCTCACGCAGATCGCGACAAAGTACTGGCGGCAGTATACTGCTTTAGTTGCGCGCAACTCGCTCATGGCGGAGGTTGCCCCGCCGCAGCAGCGCATCTCCGGCACGGCCGTCGTCATCGGCGAGCGTCTGAACGTCCGGCCCATTCCCGCTCACCTTCTTTCGGGATTGTTGGGTTTCGCGCTGGTGTTGACCCTCGCGGCGGTTGCCTTCGCGCCTAAAACTGGATTCCTCCCGCGCGACCCGAACACCATCATTAACATGGCCACCTTGCTCGCCCACAGCCGGCAGCTCCTGCAGTGCCTCCGCGGAACGGGCGCCGCCGACACGAGCACTCTGCGGGACAGGCTAAGGGGCACGAATTACTACACGGGCGTCGAGCCGTACGAGAAGGCGGCCAAGGGGCTCGGGTACTTCAAGATCTTTGGCGGGAGCCCGCCGCCGCAGGACGTGCCGCCCGAGTTTGTGAGGACGTCGGACTGGAGGCATCCGCTTGCGCTGAGTCCGTGGTCCCGGCTTGCGGCGGTGTTTACGATGGCGGGGATGATTATCTCACTTGAGGTTGTGCTGCGTCTATCTGAGGCGCGGAAGGGTATTACTACGGTCACGGCGAATACGGATCGGCATTTTCTTTGGACGACGGGGCCCGGAGTTCTTTTCGGGCTCGTGACGATGTATCTTGCGGCCGCGGATCGGGCGACGAGATATCTGGCGCCTTATGCCACGCTCCGACGGGGAGGCTCGTTCGACACGACTGTTGGGTTGGATCTTGTCGATAAGTCGAAGCCTAGGATCATCTACAACGCCGTTCGCAGCCGCAACGCCGCTGTCGTGGCGACGACATCAGCCGTCGTCGCCGCCTCGCTGCTAGCTACATTCTCCGGCGCATTATACAGCACCGTGCCCATCCCCTCGGCGCGGCCCGTGGCGCTGCGGGTGGTTGACCAGTTCGTCAACGCCTCATCGCCGTGTCCGACTTGCACGACAGACACGCTCCTCGCATCACTCATTCTAGACGCGAACCTCACGTTCCCCAGCTTCACGTTCGAGGACCTAAACTTCAACGCCCTGCGCCTCGAGGCGCCGCTGTCAATGAGGGACGGCGCAGGCACGATCCTCGTCGACGTGCCCGCCTTACGCTCACGCCTGGATTGCAGACTCTACCCGCAGTCGGAGATCAACACCAACTTCACGATCCCCGACCTGCCCAACCAGTTCTCCACCGCTACTGCCGATTCAGACGCCGGCATGAACATCAAGATCGCAGGCGAACCGTGCCTAGACCCGTCCATCCGGTCCAACGCGGTCCTTCCCCCGGGCGTCTCCCCATCCTCCGTGTTCGGCGTCGCCACGCCCCGGTCAGCGACCTCGTCGCAGTGCTCCGACTTCACGTACGTCTGGGGCCAGCTCGCGGACGCGGCGCCCGCGACCGTGGGATACATCTCCGCGATGGGCTGCAACGAGACGTTAGAACGCGTGACGACCACGATTCGCCTCATCGGCGGCGGGAGGGGTCAGGATTCGCTGCACGTTGACGCTGCGTACCCGCCCCGCGTGCGGGAGGAGACTGCGAGCCCTGTGAGGTTGAACTTGCTCCCGCTGCAGTATGGGTTGTTGGCGAACTTGACCACGGCGGGGAACCAGCTCGACCCGTTCTTTAGTTCGCTGGTGACCTCGCGGTTCGCAATACCCGCGGGGAACCTGGGGGACCCGGGTCTGGAGAAGAGCGGGCGCGTGGCGGATGCCATCGTCCGCCAGCACCGGATCGTCCGGGCGCAGAATCTGAACGTCAATTCTAGGAGGAGGCTGCCTGACGTTACCACCCAGGCGGACCCGACGACCATGCTGACGGGCACCTTGGAGGACACCACCGTCACGAGCTTGCGAAGACTCGCGCAGGACCGGGCCTCGACGAGGGTCATACAGGCCATTCTCGCGCTGCTCCTCGTCCTGCTCCTCGCGGGCTGGGCGCTCACCCCCGGCACGGAGGTCATTCTCCCGAGAGACCCGTGCAGCGTCGCGTCGGTGGCGGCGCTGCTCGCCGACGGGAACGTGTTCGGCTTCCTGGGCAGGGGCGCCGAGTGGATGCCGACGGGGGAGGTGGAGAGGGTGTTCATGGACGGGAGCCGCGCCATGGGGTTCAAGATGTCGTGGGAGACGGTCAGAAAACGCCGGGTGGACGGGGACGCGGCGCCCAAGGAGAAGGCGTTTGGGATCAGAGTGCTCCGCGGCGGGGGGTGGGGAGGCGGCGAGGATGTTGGGCTGGGGATTCTGGCGAGGGTGAATCGGGCGCAGAGGGGGTTCGTCAGGGGATGGGGGAGGTTGTGAGAGAGGTTGAAGTTCGCATACCCGAGCGAGAGATTGTTTACGAGTAGCGGTTTCCGGCAAGGTCCGGAACAGGCGCACTTTTGGTTTTCTTTGTATCATGGGTGTGTACTATATCACTCTTTGGGAGAGGCGTTCATGTCTGTATAGTATAGCTTGGAGTTGTCTGGGGGCTTTGGGAAGGTGTTCATGTTTGCTTTGGGACAAAAGGGATGATACCATACCAGCTGGGGAACCACAGCACCAGGGAGTTGATCTCACACATACTGTTTAGTCATTCAATAGCAAGGATACCTGAACTCAACCATGACATCAACCGTTAGTGAGAGCAAAGATTTAACCCATTCAAGTGTTGTAGAGTTTAGACGTTCCCTACGTAATGGCAGTCTTTCTAGATGAACCTGACCCGGGCTCTAACAGAGTTGAGCCACGCCAGTGACGACGGCCGAGCGTGGCGGTGTTCATCACAAGCCGGCACCTCTCAAGCCCTAAGCCCGCGACGCGAGGATCATCCCTGGCTTCCCGGTATGATCTGCGTCGAAGACGGGACCCCGCGGGCGACGGCGGGTAGTCGATGGGCGGGTTCGCCGGGGATCGGGGGTGCCCGTTCGAAATCGTGTCCCCCGCCCGCTCCCTCGGAGGATTTTATCAGAAACCCAGATACGGTTGCGGATCTGGGCTTGGTATTCTCGGCGGGTGAGGCTTGGTGTTGCGGGTGTTTGGGGGGGACGGGAGGGGTTTCCTCTCTGGAAGAGAGCCTGAATCATGGCTCGCGGGGACGTCTCAGAGTTGAAGGCCGATGCTCGACTTGTCGCTCATCGCCTAGAGAGTGGTCATAGAGTGGGAAGCAATGTGTGATGAATGTCAATCGCTTGAATTGGATATCATTTGTGTGTTCTGGGAGAGTAAAACGTTCCACTCTGGCAATGGTACCCCCCCTTATGCTGGTTGTCATGATGTCTAATGCTGATTTTGTGTGGTTTTTCATCCCAAAGATTCTATCATCCGTACCAAAAATGCGCCGGTGTTGTTGTTCCCACACATGAATCGTCTCAAAAGCAGCGCCCGAACACAGACAGAAAGAAAAAAGGCCGTATCCTAAGATAGGTACGGCTCTGGATCTGGAGTCGGTCTCGAGTCAGCATGAGTTGGTCCCGGGCCTCCACTTGACGGAGTCTGGGACTTACCAAAAAGATCGATGGTGATAGCAGAGAAACAGTTAGAGAGGCTGCTCTATGCAACACTGCAGGTGCAGCCGATGCGCTTCTCAACGTCCACGCTGGGGAACGGCACGCAGACCATGCCGTCGGCCTCGCAGTTGACGCTGCTGTCGCCGCAGACGGTGTCCTTGCAGGGCCCGTCGAAGCGCGCCGAGACGGCGGCGGCGAGGAGGGTGACGATGGCGAAGACGGCGCGCATTTTGGCTGAGGGTGTGTGAGGAGTAAGGTTCTGGAAGAGGAGGATGAGAGAGTTTGGATGACGAAGTTGAGGGTTGTCAAGAGAGTGTGGGCGGGATGATGGTGGATGGGATGGGATGAGATGGCAGTTTGGGACCGGATGGTTCTCTGCTTCTTATACGCAATGATCTCGACTTCTACAGCATCTAGAGATCAAGGAGGGGACGACAAAAAAAGAAGGTTTGGAAACATTGGCATCTCCGTCGGTCAGTTGACACCGCCCCAAGAGAGAAGAGACTGGACGTTGGACACCATTGTTACAAGGAGGATGCTATTTCCAGTCTTTCCTCTTCGCCAACTGGCCCAAGACGGAGCTGCCCAAGAAGAGGAGAACACCAACTATAGATGGGTGGCCTTGTCACAACCAACGCGCTGTGTGCTTGGCGTAGGCAAAATGGGGGTTCGCGGGCAATCCGAACCACGGTGAGAGAATTGAGGTAAGAAGCAGCGAAGGGAAAAGGTCTGGTCGTGGCCCCCGTTCTGTTCTTGGCGGTGGTACGCAGCAGCCGGCGTTTGGGGCTATTAAAAGCCATCGAGTATAGGAGCTCGATCATGCTCTTGGCGATCAAGGGCGTTTCAATCCGTTCTTGGCGGACCAGAAAGCCGTGGATGAGGGATGTCGTTGCAACGACCTGGACTCCACAGGATATTGTCACTGGCTACAGAATTGTCTCTGCTGGGGGGAACCTAGTCGACAGACCTCTGGTTATGGTATTACTGCCTAGTCTCTTCTATTCTATAAGTCAAATTACCGCCTATTCAAACAGAACGACGGGCGAACAACCGGGGAGAAGGGGGGGATTTGAGGGGTGGCTATGCGGAGTTCTCCCCGCTGAAGGCGCGCGATTCATGCGAGCGCCCTGGGGTCCGGAGCCTCGATTAAGCCTCACCCGCGAGCCGGGGGCTTGCATGCTGCTATTCACGGGCTGGACTGCGGAGGGGCGATGCCCAGCCCGGCGAGGATCGTAGGCCAAGACGGCCTCTCACCGAAAGAACCCGCGACAGTTTCCTCAGAAATAGTGGACGGCCATATCTGGGCGATATATCCCCTCGGGGGGTTGTGTGTTGCGCGACGGATCGACGCTGCAGGAGTGATGTGCCGGATGTCACTCTGCGCGATGGACTGACAGCGAGGCGAGACGCTTTTTTTTTCAGTCTCCCTTGGGGGAATATCGTCTATGAATATGGTTTCATATTTAATTTTAAAGAATTACCGCGACTGTTGCGTGGCTCGCTCAGAGATGGGCTGACAGCTGCAGGTCAGTCTCACCTCGCCAACAACAATTCACTCATCAATAAGACAGACGGGCAGCGTACCACTTAAGGCGGCGATACGGTCCGACCAGCCAACCCTTTCATCCAACCCAACTCCCACCGGCTCCCCCCAAAGCAAGCTTCTACTCGATCTGCGGCCGCCGGAAGGCTCCATGGACAGGCAGGACCTGCCCTCATGCTCGTCCGCGGACTCGCCCGCCGGTCCAACGACTCTGGCGCCGGCGTCTCACTGATATTGCGTTCTTCCTGCGATGTCGTTACCGCCGCTTGCTAGGAAAGCGCTCGACGCATGCTGTTCCCTGATAAGAAGCTCCCTCGATTGAGATTCGCTTCTGCTTTTCCATTTCGATCGGATCTGGCATCGGGTGGCGGCATAGGTACTCACGACTTGGCTTGGCGCATCACGCCTTCGCCGTAGTTTTCATGAGGTGGAGCTTTCTATACCACAAAGTACAGCCACGATTCGGGAAGACAAGTCAGTGACTTGTGTGACGTAGACTCCAAATTCTTCCGCTCTTTTACCGCGAGGACTGTCATTCTAGACTGCCACTCCTCCCTTTAACCATCCGAACTATGCCGGGGCTGTCAAAAAATAAGACCCAAATCCCGTCTACGTTCTCATCGTCAGACGGGGTTGGGCTGCCCAGCGGCCTCAAACGCCGACGCCGATCGCCATATACCACAAATACACAGTCCGCATGCGGAAGAAAAAAGCCTCAAGTCTGGACATTCCAGCCCTCATCACTCGGTTCCCTTTTTTTATGCCACTAAGCAATAACCTACAAGCACCACCTTGTAGATCTTTGTAGGTTTTCGCTAAGTGGTATAAAAAAAGGGAACCAAGTAATGAGGACCGGGATGTCTAGAACTTGGGGCCTTTCCCGGTCCTCATTACTCCCCGAGGTGTTCATCTCTCTCTGTCTCTCCTCTGCCGCTCCTAAGCAGTGGCCAACCTGTCGCGTGTCTCGAGTTGAGACGATGCATCTCCGCGCTCCTTCTAGCCGAGGGGGGCACGGATGGCGGAGCTGTCCGCTCCTATGAGATGCGGCGGTAGTTCGAATGGGATAAGGTGAGGGGGTTATTTATTTACCTGGGCCTCCGGAAGGGATGGGCCTCGGTGTTGAGGACGTACTCGTCGAGACTGATGAGGTCAGGGGGCGAGAAGACGAGGTAAAAGTACTTCAACGTCTCCGCCAGCCAGAAACTCTATTTTTTCCCAATTATTTGTCAGTTATTTCGGCTCCCACATATAATACTGAGGGGAATACGAGAAGGGGGGCAAGGCTTTACCTCCATGTAGTCCTCCTTGGGCAGGGGGTCGGCCTTCTGCGTGACGTCCAGCACGGCGGCGTTGCCGTGCTCGACGAGCGTGCCGTTGCTGACGGCCTTCCACATCTCCCACGCCGCCTCCTGGAACCCGCGCTCGCCCGTGACGCGGTACAGCACGAACAGGCTCTCGATGGCCTCGGGCCGGAGTATGTACCTCGCGTCCTTGGCCGTGGTGAACCCCTTGGGCAGGTGCTCCTTGAACTCCGGGCGGAGGCGCTTCTCGCTGTCCCAGCGGTCCTCGTCCCACGGGCACCGGTCGCGCCGCTCGCAGGCGAGCATGTTGAAGCGCTCCGGCATCATGCCCGTCGGCATGGCCTGGTAGGCGTAGTAGCACCCCAGCGCCAGCCGCGCGCCGACGGCGACCCAGGCCTCGTTTCCTAAGAGGCGGCCCGCGAGGGCGTAGACGCCGCCGATGAAGCAGGCGAGGTGCTCGCTCTCCGGGTCCAGGTGCTGCCGCCCCTCGATGTCGATGTTGACATTGCCTGATATCAGGATGTCCTCGCCGCCGGGCAGCATGGGCCGGAAGAAGAGCGACTCGTTGGCCGTCCTGAGGAAGCGCTCCGTCATGGTGCGGTACTTGGGCTCGGCGCCGCCGAGGAGGGCGAGCATTTTTGGCAGGTACTCGTAGAGCGAGTCGGCGCAGCCGGCGATGGTGAACTGCCCCCCGGACTTGACGTCGCGGTTGCTCATGGAGACGAACATGGGCCAGAGGCCGGGGAGCTTGGTCTGGTTCTGGCCGTCGTGGAAGAGGTCCATGACGCGGGCGGCGGCGTCGTAGTACTTTGGGTCGCCCGTCAGCTGGGACAGGCGGGTCATCTCGAGGGAGAGCGTGCCGGGGGAGGCGGAGACGACGGAGCTCTCGACGACGAGGCCGGAGCCTTCCTTGGCGTCGCGGAAGCTGATGAAGTCCACGGGCATGCGGTGCTCGGTGTTGAAGGCGCCGTAGAGAAGATCGCCAAGCTCGATGGCCTTGTCGAGTAGGGCACGGCGGCCGCTGAGGTCATAAGCGGCCATAAGACCACCGAGGTAGCGGATATTAGTCTCGAAGGTATTGACGCGGTCGGAAGTAGCGGAGCCAAAGTCTATAGCAGCAACGGCAGCAACAGCTTCGTCAAACTCGGGGCGGAGGCCCATGATCCAGAGAGTGTCAAGGGAGTCGACGAGGGTGGCGGCCCAGCCGGAGAACTGGTCTTTGGCGGTGGCGGAGACGGGGTTGAGGGCGTCCTTCATCCAGGCGAAGCGCTTGTAGCTTGCCCAGTTCATGCGGAAGAGCTTCCGGACCTCGTCCCGGCGGGCCTCGCGGAGGCGCCGGACGGAGGCCGGCTCGGCGGGGAACCGGTGCTGGACGGGAGGCAGGGCAGGGCGGCCCGGGATGGGTCTCGGGGGCGGGGTCAGCGGCGCCTGGGGCGGGTACTTGTACTTGACGGCGGACCAGTCGAAGCTCGCCTTGGTCGCGGCCGGGGGTGGCCGGGAGGCGACCGGGGCGTTCATGAAGCGCTCCAGCATGGCGGACTCGGGGCCCGAACTGGCGGTCCAGAAGTAGTAGATCATGGCGAAGCCAAGGAGGAGGCCCATCGCGAGGGTGCGAACCCGCGTCCAGCGGTACGTGGACCTCATGGCGTACGCGTGAGATGGATGTGGCGGGTTGTCGGTGACTTCAGGTGTGAGATGGCGATGAAGTGAAGTGAAGTGGGGGTTTCAAAAAGCGAGAGCCGCAGTAGATGGAAGTCTCCAAGGTCGAGTCATGGGATATTGACGATGCAAGACCGTTTCTGCATCGAGTCAAGGGAGAAACGAGGGAGAACCGTGGTTGAGAAGGACACTCTTTCGTGGATGAGTGTTTCTTGCCGAGATCTCAATGTGACAGTAGCAGTAGACAGGTTAAGCACACACAACACAGAAACACCCCTTTGCCGAGTGGAAAAGACCAAGGTCGAAAGAAGTTTAGGTGTTCACAAACCATCTTTGGTGCGGATCGGTAGCATCGGACTTCTGGGCATAGTTTCGAGACGATGAGACGTGGAGTGAAAAAGTCAAAACATGGAAGGGAGACGAGACGAGACCCCCCGGCTGGCGGCGACCCGCGGGCTCGGGGCGTTCCCGCGACCCTGCCCATCCCTGCCTGTCTGGAGCGTATTTTACACGATGGTATGAAGGGAGGAATCCGGCGGCGTCGAAGATTGACTACTATTAGGGGCTTAAGGAGGAGTCCAATATTTGTTGGCGATGTCCATTGCTATGTCAGCGGAAAGGGGCGGCGTCCGATGGACGTTACCATGGCTCCGGAAGGCTTAGCACATGCCAAGGCCAAGAGGTACACTAAGATGATTGACAGTTGCAGAAGAAAGCGGCTCTTTGTTGAAGAATAGTCGGCATCCGTTGTCAACGGCGTCGAGAATCATTTCGCTTGGCGATGGTTGCCATTTAAGGTGGTGGAGTAAGGACTTCTTCCCCTCCGGCTTTCCCCTCGGGGGCGTTTGGAGGCGTCTGGCGGCGTCAGGGGGTTGGTGCCATTGGCGTCGGCAAGCGAGGTACGTACCGGCGGCACCTGGCAGCACCCTAAATTTAAGTTCTCCACGGCAACGGTCGATGGACCTTTAGCAGCGCCGGGCCGCAATGCCCCTGAAATCCTCATCATTGAGACTGCTGCGATGTGGTGATGTCTGATGTCTACCATGTGGGAGAATGGCATGTTGTCGAGTCGGCAGGATGACTTGGCTTTTACCAGGCATCTTCTTTCTTCCAAGATGATGGGGATCTCGAAACTTGGCTGCCGACTGCATCGATCTCCAATGAAGGATCAACAAGAATACCTGCATACTACGTACGTGGTACTAGACTCGCCTAAGCATGAATCCTTCTGCCCCTCTTGCAACCGGCTGTGAGCCTCATTATCAGCTGCGGGGCTGCTGGCTTGATAACTTTGCAGCTCTGTAGAGCTCCTCATTCGTAGGATAACTCGGTGTCTCAGTCAGCCACGAGGTGTTGTCAGATCCATGACGTGCCACGCATCACTGGTCTACCTATAAGTCCTGATAATCAGCCCAAGTCAGTCCTCATTTGTGCGCTTCGGCCGGCCGACATGCTGGTGGATGACCCGAGCTCCGGGGGGAGCTGTTGTGTCGACGCGCCATGGTAATCGCCATTGCCGCAATTCAATTCGACACTCCACGTCATATTGCCGGATGGAGCCAGGTAAAGTCGATATCAGGGGACGGGAAGGCGTGATTGGGGCCCATCAATTTGACTCGGATTCAAGATTGAACAACGATACCCTATGGTAATGATTACATAAACTTATCGCACTTCATTGCTGCCACATGATGAACTAGATAACAGTAAAAAATGACGGAAAGAGCGCACCGGAGGCTCCTTCCCGCCGAGACACATCCCACCGGAGGGAGCCACAGAAGGGGAAGCCGCCACTGTGACGTCCCGCCTCCGGTCTCGGCACCCGCCCAACCGGAGCTGTGGGGTCCCCAGGCGGCCGCTGCCCTTAGTCAACCCGCGTCTCCGCCGAAACGTCTCGAAGGTCGCGGAGCATCGCCGATGAGGTTTAGTCAGGCGGGTCCGACGGTGGGCGTCACGGACTCCTAGTCCTTCTGTAATAGGTGTACTGTGTACTGACCATAGCACCAAGGCCCGGGCCATCAAGGTTCACGACTCATCCTGACAAACGATGATGCAATTCGCCCCGGAACCCCCTCACTTCTGCCAACCTTAGCTCCCTCCAACGTCTTTTAAAAAGCTGGTTCCTCGTGTTCTTTTACCTATTTCCCGACATCTCTGTGAACCTCTTTCTTTCTTCATCCCATTTTCCCCAATCCTCCAAAACTCAAATTCAAAAAGCCAACATGTCTTTCGGTAACAAGGCCAAGCTTAACTCCGGTGCCGAGATCCCGTACGTCCAATTCCCCTGCCGATCGCTCGACCCCGCTTCCACCAAGCTGGAGCTGTTCGAGCTTCCCCTATGACGAGCCCCTCGCTAACCGCGAACCCCTCATTCCAGCACTCTGGGTTACGGCACCTGGCAGTCCTCCCCCGGCGAGGTCTCCGTCGGCGTCTACGAGGCCCTCAAGGCCGGCTACCGCCACCTCGTGAGTATTCCTTTGGCAGCTCCCATTGTGACTGCGATCTGGAGCTAACATACCCCTCCCCAGGACCTGGCCAAGATGTACGAAGCACCCCGCGACGCGATACTACAACCCTCCTGCTGACTCCCTCCAGCTACCAGAACCAGCCCGAGGTCGCTCAGGGTCTGAAGAAGGCTCTCGCTGAGATCCCTGGTCTCAAGCGTGAGGACATCTTCATCACCTCCAAGCTGTGGAACAAGTTCGCCTCCCAATACCTACACACCGATACCCTCGATTCGTGCTGACCTCTTCCGAAGCAACCACCGCCCCGAGAACGTCGAGGCCGCCCTCGACGAGACCCTCAAGGAGCTCGAGCTCGACTACCTCGACCTCTACCTCATCCACTGGCCCGTTGCCTTCAAGAAGAACGGCGACCAGCTCTTCCCCAAGGCCGCCGGCAACGACAGCGAGGTTGACCTTGACCAGGAGGTCTCCCTCGTGGACACCTGGAAGGGTAAGCCACTCCTATCACCCGATCTAAGCTCTTCGACTGGTACTAACCGCGCCCAACAGCCCTGATCAACCTCCCCAAGTCCAAGGCCAAGGCCATCGGCGTTTCCAACTTCACCATCGAGGACCTCCAGACCGTCATCGACGCCACCGGCGTCGTCCCCGCCGTCAACCAGATCGAGCGCCACCCCCTCCTCCAGCAGAACGACACCCTCGTCAAGTACGCCAAGGAGAAGGGCATCCACATCACCGCCTACTCCGCCTTCGGCAACAACAACGTCGGCGCCCCCCTGCTCATCGAGCACGACGTCGTCAAGAAGGTCGCCGAGCGCGTCGGCGCCACCCCCGCCCAGGTCCTCCTCGCCTGGGCCCAGGTCGGCGGCCACTCCGTCATCCCCAAGTCCGTCACGCCCAGCCGCATTCACTCCAACTTCCAGGAGGTCAAGATCTCCGACGAGGACGTCGCCGCCATCAACGAGATCGGCAAGGAGCCACGCCGGTACAACGTGCCCTTCGGCTACAAGCCCCGCTGGAACATCAACATCTGGGACGACGAGGCCGAGAAGGGAGCCGCCAACCGCGTCGTCCGCAAGCTTTGAGATGGCGATCGAGATACGTGATACCCAGCCGCGGTTGCGCTAGAACAAGGCCCCTAATATAAGGGGTTCTTTTTAGACAAAAGACGACACGAATAATGACACAAAATTAGACCAGTCGCACCTCATGCCGCGTGATTCGTAACAACCATTGGTTCTCAACCCGAAGTTGTCTCATTCCAGCCAATTCCCTTCTTCGTCCTCCCACCCATAGTCCTGAGGCGTCCAATTCTTGAACATTCTTTTTCCGTCCACTTCGACCATCAGCATGTCCACCATACGACACCTCCCGATCTTGTCCTGGGCCGAGTCCATGACCGCCATTTCCTCCTCGCTGAGCGTGACCAGCCGGATGTTCTCGTCCAGCCGCGCCGCGTTCTGGCTCTTCGGGATCACGGTGATACCGCGCTGCACCGCCCACGAGAGATGGACCACGGCGACCGAGCACGCCTTGGTCTTGGCCAGGCCCGTGAAGATGTCGTGCGTGAGGAGCTCCCCCAGAGGACCCGGGTCCGAACCTCCCAAGGATCTACACGATCTCAGCGTCAGCACCACACTTGAACACACATAGAAAACACAACCTACCCCCAAGCCATGACGTGAATCCCCTTCTCCCGACAATATTCCACCAACTTACGACAAGGATGCAGCGCCTGCACCTCGACCTGATTGACAGCCGGCACAACCCTCGCGCTCTCCAACAACACCCCCAACGTCTTCACACTGAAATTGCTAACCCCGATAGCCCTACACTTCGGCCCCACAAGCGCCTCCATCATCCTCCACGTCTCGACGAACGTGGGCGTCTCATCAATTCCCAGCGGCCGCTTTGTCTCCGGCTCGATAGCAAACGGCCAGTGCATGAGCATCACATCCACATAATCCACCCCCATCGCCGCGAGCGAGATCTCCAGCGCGCGGGCTGGGTCGTGGTGCCGCTCGCCCCAGAGCTTCGTCACGATGCAGACCTCGGAGCGGGGAACGCCGGATTCGCGCAGGGCGCGGCCGACGATGGGCTCCACGCGGTAGATTTGGGCCGTGTCGAGGAGGCGGTAGCCGCTGCGGAGGGCGTGGATTATGGAGGCTGTCATTGCGCGCTCGTCTTCGGCGCCGGGGCGGCCTGGGGTTTACGTGAGTGAGCGGGGACAGAGATGGAAGGGGTGGTTTTGGATGGTACCTTGCCATGTCCCGAGGCCGACGGCTGGCATGGAGAGGCCTGGGCCGGGTTGGATGGTCAGTACGAGTACGTGATAGGCAGCATCATGGGAGACGAACCATTGTTCAGCGGGAACGTTTTCGTGCACACCTGCCGGTCAGTCGCCATGTTTACTTTCGTATCTGAGATCTAGGGAGTTGCAGTGAAGCCTAAAACACGTCGAGTCGAGGGGAGTCCAACATGAAGTAGCCCACGCGCTCGAGGCATCTGATCAAGAAACCGAGCGAGCGAAGTAGCAATACGGTGAGGGGTTTCGCCGGGGAGATATCGCGGAATCTGCACGCCAGCGGGGACTTATACTCCTGTGGGTACCTACCGTGAAGGTCCAAACACGGAAATCCAGCAAGGCATCTTGAATGACTCCGTGCCCGAACTTGAGTCACCGCGGTTACTCCAAGGTCAGAAAATATCAGACGTTGCCGGCGGTCGTCGTTGTCTCGGCTGAAGTCATACCGGCCGGCTACATGTATGAAACCTTGAAATGACGTCGGGTGTCGTCCCATGCCCCAAAGTCTCTTACTATGGTAATCCCACCCGGTGTAGAGACGGTCAGTAGGAAAGGAACGCAACACGCGTTTTTCACAAGTGTTGATTGGTTTGTTTCGCCGATGTGGTGTTGTTGCTTCCGCGCTGAAATGAGTCAAGAAGCATTCCTGAGCCTGGCCCATCGTACAACGACCTCTATCAGGACTGGGAGGTCCCATGCCCGTAGCTTCACCATATCAACGTCCTCTGCTTGTACGGGGCTCAGGATTCTCCTTCCTTCCTCTAAGTTGACAGGGACTTGGGTTCAAACAAGAGACGATCGTCAGCCAAATCATCTGGCCTAGCATAATGCGTCCAGGCCTGCTGCCCGACGACTGCACGTAACGGGATCAGCCAATGATTTGGAATGTCGAGAGCCGCATCATTAACTATTAAATATGCTGATTCTTTACCTGCTCCGTAGAGGCAGTTCAAGAAATAAACGAAGGCGCGTCGACTGGCTTTGATCAGATCAAAAAGCCCAGCAATGCCGTCCGCGAATGAACACACAGTCAGTCATTTGAAAGAGAGTATCTGAAACCCCTTCCAACAACTATCGACTGCTTCAAGATGAGAGAAAGAAATGGCCAGGAATACGCAGAAGGCCATCGCTTCTGCGTAATACAGCCGGAGAGAGCCTCACGATGGGATTGCTGGGGCTGAGAAGAAGTTCAAAATCACGATTGGACCTGCATCATGCACTGCATAAACCTTATTTAAGTCAAGTCCTTATTGTTCTGAGGCGACAATAAGAGCGAATTGACTGACTCTGTCGAGCGGCCCGAGGCTTGTCAACCCACTCCGCGGGTTGCACGGCCGGCGCGGGGGAGGAACCCGGTTCTCGGCATGGATCCAGTGAAGACTGCCGACCAGCACCAATGACTCCCGCCCGGACGGAGTCGAGGAAAAAGTCAAAGATATTAGGGGAAATAGGTTGAACATAGCCGTTAAGAAGGAGAGATGATAAAGGCGGCAACAGCCCCCGTCAGAGTCTCATGCCAAGTCTTCGTAGCGCGCGCACGACGGCGTGCCGGCGTCTCCGGGATGGTCTATTTGCGTCCAGCCTCGACAAGAGGACTGCGCTGGAGATGAGGTTCTCTCCTGTGGGACGGGTCGGGCTAGGGACTGCCCCGGTCGGCGAGCGACCTCGCAGAATCGACCTGCCGACTGAAGCTAGCATACTCCCAAAGGTGCTCATGCTACCCGGGCTTGGGCGCGATATTGCGGTCCTTGGAGCCCCGGGTTGAAGATGTCAGTCGCGCGGCTAGTCCGTGAGAAAGGGGTAATCAGTGGATGTTTGACAAATGAGCATGTTATAGCCAAATCGAGCGTGCGCGAGCTGACTTATAAAGAGATTGAAGCGAGTCCTCTGTTGCTGGAGCTGTTTGCGAGCCCAGCATTCTCTGCCCATTCAGCCCAGAGTTATCGGGATATTTTCTGAGCAGATCCCAAGATGCGAAGCTTTCTTGCCGCCCTGCCGGCCGTTTTGTCCATCGCGGACGTCGCCGCCGCCGCCGCTCTGCCCAACTCGTCCACAACGGAGCCATGCGCCGCTGTGAGCGCCGCCTGGGCTGCTCAGCACGCTGCTGCCCCGACTGGTAATACATCCCAAGGCGGCGCCGAGGCACTCGTACTGACATGGACGCTTATTAACAGTCAAGCCCACGGTGCCGGCTCAGCTGGCATACGACTGCCTGAACTCCGTCCCCCTGGGGAAGCAAGAAGCCATTGACCTGGTCGATGCCATGGTTCCGTACTTGGAATGGCAGAGTGGTGCGTCCTTGACCGGCATCAAATCCCATTTCTGTAAACTAACAAGCCTCTCCAGACGCCGCCTACAAGGTCAACCCCCCTGACGGCTACGACTTCCCGGCCTACGACATGTTCGCCGCGATCGCCAATATCCGGAGAAGCCTCGAGGCCAACGTCTACGCCAATGAGTACCAGTTCCAGGCCGCCCTGTACGAGGAGGTCTTCGGCCCCGCGCACGACGGCCACCTTGTCTACTACCCCGACCTCCTGACTGCGGTCTTTGAGTGGACCCGAGAGACCGCCCTCGTCTCCATCAGTGAGGACGGATCATCCCTGCCTGTCATCAAGGTCTACGGTAAGTCGAGATTGCTTGAGTGTTATCGCGACGGGGTATTCTAACGCCGTTAAAGAGGACGTCATTTCGTCCCCGGAGACTGCATCCGTCGTCAAGCTGATCAACGGCATCGACGCGTCCAAGTACCTGCAGGAGTATATCAACAGAGCCAACTGGAACCGCGACGCCGATTCGGCCTATAACTCCATCTTCTATGAACAGCCTTTGTTCGCTACCACCGGAAGCAAGGGCTACTTTAGTTCCGGCGGTCGGATTCGGTGAGTCTTCTTGTGGACTAGCTAGCCGTGCGCATAATACGCTGACTTCGATAATCAGCTACATTTACCCAGGATCCAACACCACCTTCACCTTCGAGAACGGCACCCGAGTCACCTTCGAGAACCACGCAACAATCAAGAAGGACCTGACCGGCATCGTCGACGGCCCTTCGTTCTACGCCAAGTTCTGCAACCCAACAAACCCCGCCGTCGACGCTCCTGAAAGCACCATCCCGTCCGATGGCACCAGCACCACCACCGGCCTCCCAGGATACCCCAAGCCCGTCGTCACGACCTCCGACAAGATCGTCTCGGGTTACTTCCTTGAGGGAGAAGGGTTCGAGGACGTCGCCGTCGTCGTGCTCACCGCCTTCGACGGCGAGGACTATGTCGAGTTTCAGGCCGTCGTCCGCGACTTCTTCGCCGCCGCCCTCGCCGCCGGCAAGACGAAGCTGGTCGTAGACTTCCAGCAGAATACCGGCGGCCAGGTCCTCCTCGGCTACGACTTCTTCCGCCAACTCTTCCCCCAAACCCTGCAGGACGGCTTCTCCCGCTGGAAGGCGAACGACCTGTTCAACGCCATCTCCGAGATCGTCTCCGACTTCGTGGAAGGCATTGACCTCTATACCAGCGACCAGAGTGTCATCATCAGCTGGGCCAACACCTGGTTCAACTGGCGCCACGACCTCAACCTGACCAACCAGCCCTTCACCTCGTACGAGGACAAGTTCGCGCCCCGCGTGTTCGAGAACACGCCCTACACGGCCAACATGCGCTGGGACCTCGCCTCGCCGTTCGAGACGTGGAACGAGACGTACGGCATGGGCATCGAGATCACCGGCTACGGCAACCTCTCGGACGTGGCCCAGCCCTTCGAGCCGGAGAACATCGTCATCCTCCAAAACGGCGTCTGCGCCTCGACGTGCACCCTCGCCGCCGAGTTCCTCAAGCACCACGCGGGCGTCAAGTCCATCGCCATGGGCGGGCGGCCCCAGGAGGGCCCCATCGAGAGCGTCGGCGGCACCAAGGGCTCGCAGGTCTCCGACTGGAGCGTCATCTGGTACTACATCGACGCCCTCCGGGACTCGGCCGAGACCGCCGCGCAAAACGCCTCCTTCGTGCCGTACACCGACCTGCCGATCAAGCGCAGCACCTCGGCCGTCCTCAACGTGCGCGACGAGATCCTGCGGGCCAACCTCGACGACGGCGTGCCGTCGCAGTACGTCGACGAGCCGGCCGACTGCCGGCTGTACTGGACGCCCCCGATGGTCGGCGACATTACCGAGGTGTGGAGGGCGGCGGCCGGCGCGGCGTTCAACGGTGGGAAGTGTGCGTACGGAGGTATTGAGAGGAGGGATGTGAGCGACGCCGCGGAGGTCAGGAGGCGGGACTATCTCGCCGACTTTGCTCTTCGCAAACGCGACGTTGAGGCCCCTCGCATCAAGGCTCCCACCCACGACCCCTTGTGGAGGGACAAGTACGTGTTGAAGGCCGTCGAGTGAGTTTGTGGTTGCAGGTGTGATGTGATGCGGGTGTTGGTGTGTGTTGCTACCCGTCTTAATTATTTGTCTCTCTCAATGTAAATCACTTTTTGTAACTCGCTGCCGAGAACCAGACTCGTCAAATGGCATTTGGGCTTGCTCGCATCATCGAGGGAAGTTCTCCTGTTCAATCAAATACTGCAGGTCTTACAATTTCGGAACTGATTGAACATAATGTGCTCACTATATAGGGAACTCAAAGAACCAGTGTGCCTCATTCCAAACTTCAACTCTCTCAGCTGATTGAGAAATGACCAAATCCTGCCAGTATTCTAATTCCAAGACTAACACCGTGCAAAACCATTCGCTACAGATCAATCCCTAGCAACCCAAGCGCCCGGAGACATCGAAGTTGACAGAAACTGCAGTGGACCTGTTAGTCTCCGAGTGTAGAGACAGACTTCAAAGGGGCAACTTACAACTATCCCGAGAAGGATTGAACTCGGCTGAAAAGCCGTTTGAGCCTCAAAAGCTCTTCAATTTCCTCCACGGTGGTTGTGGAACTTGAGAGGGGTCCTCGGGCCATCCGCCGAAGGCGCCTTCTCCTGGAGGTAGATGGGCTGGCTCAGCTCGGTGTGGTTGACAGGCTTACGCAGGTCAACAACCGGCAGGCGGGGAACCCACTCGTCGTCGACGGTGTCGGTGGGGGGCACAGCCTGCTCGCCATCGCGCTTGGTCACGGGAACAGGGTCCGCCATCGGCGGAAGAACCGGTGGGCGGCCTGGCCAGGCGCAGCGGCCACCCCAACTTGGCAGGCGCTCGACGGGCAGGTCGCGGCCCTGGCCCTGGCCCTCATTGACGACCTCCGGAGCCGGGACGACCGCCTCGCGCCGCTCGACTGAGAGGCTGTTCCAGGGGTGGTTGATCCGCCCACGGCCGCCTCGCCGGGTGCAGTTCTCGCGCGAGTCGACGGGGAGGGGGCTGGGGGCGGAGAGGTGCGGACGGGTGGAGAGGACGTCCTCGGGCGGGACGTTGCGCTTCTGCTCCGGGGCTTGGGTGCGCTTCATGACGATGAAGGAGCGGGTTGCCTCGAGGTTGTACTTGACTGTCGGGTCGCCGCGCCTCTCGACGGGGACTGGCGCCGCGGCATCTTCGAGACGGGGTTCGATCTGCTCGCCGGCCCTGGACCTTCCAGCGCCCTGGAAGCTCACGGTTCTGTGGAGTGGTCTGTCTGGGAGGTTTTTGTCGTCGATGACGACGGCCGAGGCGACGTTGGCGAACGAGGCGACGGTTGCGACGCAGGCGAAAAGGATAGAGAAGTGCATGGTGGTGTGGGTTGAGGTAGCAATACGTAAACTGAGGATGTTGAAGTTGGTATGCCAAAGACGATTGATTGCGTTTGAGGATAAGAGTGTGCTGTGTCTGTGATGTTGTCTTGTTGTGTTGTTGGTGAGTAGTGATGGTGAGATGAACGGACTGACGGAGGAGCAGTCGCTCGTCGTTTTATCCTTGGCGAGAACATCGCGATTTTCGTCGTCCAGGATAAGTCCGGACTGAGGTCGATCACGACAGTCCATGGGGGCTGCTGAAGAAGCCTCACGTTGGGGCCAGAGCGTGGCGAAGAGAACATGGGTTCGCGATGGGGGCCAACAAGAGCCAAGCTGCCATTCTTCGGAGGATGTAGTTGTGAGAACGAACCCATGTCGACTCCACCGGTTCAACTTGTCGGGTCAAAGCCAACAAGGCTCGGGACGGCACATAGCGGGCCGATCTTTTCGAGCAATCTTTTGAGCTTTGGTCTGCGTTTATTCTAAGCTTTCGGCAGGGTCGTGTTTGATCTTGGCCGAGGTCTTGGTCTTGGTTCCACCACTATCGTGGGTCCCGTTGGCTGGCTGTGCACGCGTCGAACGGGACTTTTGGCTCACAGCCCCCAGACCAACAGCATCGACAACCAACCTGATCAACGTGAAGGCAAGGATTCCAAGCCGCAATTGAAGGCTTAGTGAGTATAACAAGAAATTCTGTGGGATCTTTCGAAACATGAAACATCATAGGTAGGAGCGATTAGGTTCGGCCCCCGAATGAGGCTGTTGATCCGACGCAGACTGAGGATGAATGTGTTGCTCAAGTTTGCGTCAACCCGAGTTAGAATCTATCGATTGTTAGTGATACTTGGGCAACGCATTTTCCCCAATCTCTTTGGAATCCCTTGACACGCTCTTGGAATGAAGATTATACTTCAAGGCTCGCTAGCCAGGTCTGCGGGCTTCGCATCGTGAATGAGCGTGTAGTTGAAAGGAAATGCTAGGCTTTGAGAAATCTCTTGCAAGTACGTCACTCTCGCAACTACGTCACCATTTCAGTGTCGCATTGACTTTGCCTTCACAGCTAGATATGCATAATCATCATACCATCCGAAACAACCATGCCTTACTTGGATGTCGTTGATCCTCGAATGTCAGCGCTTTTCACGTGGTGACACCGCTCCGCCTGCCATCAAACCTTGCAATTGGTAGCTCTACAACTTCAAAGAGACCATTCTTGGGTCCACGTTGGCGAAACCACAACAGGTAGGTATCCAAATTCTTCGCTCAATTAATACAAGAATAGAACATCGCTTGGTGTTATTACATCATCCCTCAGTCCAGCCTCCTCCACCACAGCTCTCCACGGTTGCCGCCGTCTCTTTGCGACGAGATGAGCAGGATCTTGCCGTCCTCAAACAGCGTGTAGTTTCTCCTGGCGCTGGTGCCGACCATGGAGGGAACGTTGGCAACGGTCAAGGGACCGTGGATGACCTGACCGGCCGTAAGGGTCGCGGGGAACGCGTCGCTGATCTGAAGCCTGCCGGCGTAGCCGATGGAGTGGCGGCCGACCTTGGCCCAGTCGGCGTCCGACTGGCCGTCCTCGTAGGGGAAGGTCAGGTTCGCGGGGCGGTCTTCGGGGTTCGTCGACGTGAGCGTCGCCGACACGTAACCGGACTTGCTGTAGGTGAGGATGCCGACGGGGTTTTCGCCGTAGGTCTTGTCGGGGACGGGGACGCCGTTGTTTGTTCTGGAGGAGTCGACGTAAGCGCATGCTACGACAACATGAGATACTTGCGGTGGCTGGACTTACGCTGAGGTGTTGAGGAGGGTGTAGGTGCCCGCCAGCACGGCCAGGATGTCGGTAGCGTTAACCATATTGTCGGTCGATGATGCTTGGTTCCAGAAAAGGTTGTTCTGATGGGTGGTCTATCGGACGAGAATAGACACGCGTGCGGAATTATGTACGGGATGAAGTTAACTGATAAAGCAGCCGCTTGGTGAACGAGAGACAGAGTACTGAAGACGTGATGTGATGTAGCATCGGATAGAAAGCCGGACGTCCAATGCCTTTATAAACACCTCCTCAGGACGGCGGCCTCTCTCTCTCTGTACCCCCCTTACACAGAAACGAACCCAAGCAGGGTCTTCCACCTTCCGCCACATGGTCTCCCGCGCGGGTGTGCCTTGAACCGACACGGAGGATTGCCTCTGCTTGATAGGACGCTCCGTCCGACGGGATGACATGCTCGATGCGACACAAGGACCCCCCAAGAAAGTCTAATAAAAACAAAGTCACCCACGCAAGACCAGCAACATGGATTCGCAAGTGGACCGCGTGCGCGAAGCGAGCAAACAGCGCGGCAGATGCATCCCTCCTCCCTTCCTCAGGACCTTGTCCGTCCAAGGAAGAACCCGAAAAGGGGTGAGGTCTTCCGGCGGCTGTCAGCGCGGCTCACCTTACCCGGGCGGTTGAAGGGGGGCCCCCCCTGGTCCTCTGAATCGTTGGAATTCCAGCGAGAAACCAGCGAGTAGCAGCAGATTTTTCAACCGAGATTTGAGTGGCGAGCATTGAGTAGCTATGGTCTGAGCGCCCTCTCTCGTTCTCAATGCTGTTCCGGTTCTTTATCGACGGGTGGAAAAGGGCACGTCGAAACGGATTTGTTTCGTCCAAAATATTGCATTTTCTTGGCTTTGCTGTAAGCTTGGAATTGTCGGACTTCTTTTCCCCTCTGTGACGCGGAGAAAAAGGGGAGACTGTTGGAGACTTTTGTCTTGGCAACTCGCTGAAGGTTTCTTGGCAATGGGACTGTTCACGACCCAAATGCGGGGGAACTGCAGTGCGGGGTACATGAGCAACCGTACGGATATTGTCACGATTGTTTTTTTGGAGTTTCTTCTCTTTCGGTGTCAAGTTTTTGAAGCCGGCGATCCCGGCCGTCGTCCAGGGGGGAGTGTGTGACATTGCTCGCCCAACAAGGTTACGAGCCCCGAAGGACAACCGGGGGAACGGACGAACCGGGAGGCCTTAATGCCAAGTCTAAATCGACCCTGGTCTAGGTCTGCTGGTTGTCAATGTTGCACCGGAAGGATTGAACCCTTATTCATGTCAGTGAGGGGTCGAAAGGGGGGTTGAGAGGCATTTAAAGACTCGAAGTCTTGGCTCGCTGACGACAGCATCTCGACGATAGCACCATAACCCACAAGCACAGCCCCCTTCTCACCGACGGCCTCGGCCAAAATCGCAATACACATTACGGAGAGACCCGGGCAACTCGAGTTTCGCGAAAACACACCCTCGTCTTCTATGGATCCCGATGCTGACAAACTCGAGCTGAAAAGGATCCGAAAACGACGTCTGCTTTCCCCCTATCTTGGTTTATCGGCCGAAGATTAACTGAGAAAAGGCTCGTGGGGCTCCGTCGCGATACCGAGCACGCGAGATGAGCTTGATATGGCTTAAGGGGCCCGCTGCCGTCGGGATGTGGACGGCCGGGACCGCACCCGGACCCCGCCAAGCCGGAGTTAAAAGGCGAATGCAATCTCGAAAATCGGGAGCTCCGTGAATGCCATTGTGTCTGTTCCGAAGGCTGGCAGCAATTTTGGGAGCTGCCGGTTCTTACCGACCATCGACCATCGCCAGTCTTCGACGTTTTCTAGTGATCCTACTTACCTGGGCCTCGAGCCTTGAATGAGATTTCCGATACTTCCCCAGCTGTTCTCGATCCGATCCGAAACAACTCCCATGACGACGACGTTAAGAAGCCTTAGATTGCGCTAAAGGTTCCAGCGGGACATGCAGGTCGTCCACTTGACCGTACTGCAATCGACTGCTATCGAGGCTACCGACGATGCGAACATATCCCCGAATTCGTAAGGAGGAAGGATTATCCATCTAGGAGATGCCTTCCCTCAAATACACCGTGACTGTCTGCACTAAGGACCGTAGTGTATGTACGGCACCCAGAGAGGTGAGGCGATCTCCGACTTTCCAACAGTCCTTTGGCCTCGAGCATCGCGGTCTCCCCCGTCCGAACCCTCACTTTGATCCCTTGAGTCCCTGCTCTGATTGGAAGTTACACTGTCATCTCCCTGACTTTCGATGCCGTTTCCCTTTCCACGACTGGCACCACTCCGACGAGCCCAGCGATCCCGAAGCTGCCGGGTGGCGTGGTGGAGTCCGCGACTGACGGAATCGTCGGTGATACCCCGGTTGACGATCAAGTCGTACGTCAAGCGGGCCATGTCCGCACACAGCTCATCGTCTACCTCCCATAGCGTCCCTATGACATGGCGGAAGCCGGCCAGCTGAAACGCATTCGCCAGGTGGATGTTCTCGTCAAGCAGCTGCTCATTAGCATTCTCGCCAGTCTTGCAGGCAGAAAGGTACGCGAGGAACGGCGACCTGTGACCGAGGTTCGTCTCCATGAGACTTTCCGCCGTCAGCGGGTTGCTCTTCCAGTCGTCGAGGAAGAGGTGGCTCCGCAGGGGATTGAGGACGTCCGTGACGCCGTGCCCTGCGAAGTGGAATATTTTGCAAGTCTCCAGAGCCGCAAGGACTTTCTCTTTGGTGACTTCGGGCTTTATGCATGGTAGCGCGATCGTCGCGCATACACTCTGCACCGCTTCAACCTCAGCGACAGCATGACAGAGTTTAGCTTGACCTGGAGTCTCTTGCATGCCGACGAGAACGACGTCCGACCCGGTTCCTGCATGGCTCGACTGCCGAGAGAGCACGATAGCTTTCACAGATGAGCTATACGACGACACAACACGGTCGATTGCCGTCTGGTTTCTAGACTCGAGATGGTAACCGGCAGCATGAAGCGGGAACTGCACTAGAGGACCCGTTGGAATCCACCAGACGCGAGGCCAGCAGCCGTCCCGCGGAGGCTGCTTGAAGCTGAGAGAATCCAGCACCGGGCCGACGACCGCGTCCCAGAGCCATGTCAACGTCTCGGGGTCGCGCAGGAGCCCCGACCGCTTCCGGACGTCGGCATTGCCGAGGTTCGGGAGCTGTAGCACGCGGACACCCGATTCCTCGATGATCAGCGCGTCGGACCGAAAGCTGCCCACGTTGACGACGACGATGGGCCCGCCAGCCGCCGCCCGCCTCATCTCCGCCTCGTCGGCGGGTTGGAGGAACCGCTCAAAGCCCGGCTGGCTCCGGATCGTCGCCAGGAGGGTCTTCATCTGGCTGCTGGCGCTGAACCGTTGGTCCGTCTCGTGCTGCCCTGGCTGGGTTGAGAGCGCCCCGGCATCATCGGCGGGGGACGGCTTGTCGAGCTGGCCGCGGACCTCGCGGAACCCGCGCGCCAGGTCGGGGTGCTTCTCCTCCAGCAGCGAGACGTCGGCGCGCCGGTCGTGGAAGAAGTTGGCGATGATCCCGCGGCCGGTCTCGAGGAGCTCCAGCGCCGTCGCGGCATCCTGGCCGTCCTCGAGGGTGATGGCAGCCGCCTCAACCGCGATTCCGGCGACCACGGACACCACATCCTGCTTATCCTGTGGGCGGAGCGATAAAGGGGCGTACGAGTCGAACATCCCGATCGTGGCTTTAGCAGCAAGGAAGGCGTCGCGGGTGCTCTGGTCCGACTGCGAACGCGTAAGAAGATGCTGACCGGCCATGACGCGGGCGTTGTACGGTGCCGACTCGGATCCCAGGGCTTCCCGGAAGTGTTGCATCGCCTCGTCGCGGTCTTGCGTACTGCCGGTCTCAGCAAACCTCCGGTGCAGCGCAATGCCCAGGTTTATCAAGCTGCCGGCCCTGTGCGGGTGGTCTGCTCGGAGAGTGCTCAGGCCTTTCCTGATGACCTCGATGCTCTCATCGAGGTCGGCGGTGTCCCGCTCCGCGCTGCTCTCGAAGCGCTCCGTGAGGTTCAGGCCGAGGTTGTCCAGACACCCAGCGTTCGGAGCGAGCGCAATGGCCTGTCGTCCCGCGTCGATGGCCTTGTCGAGGTCCGACGTGCGCTTCGTGATCGAGAACCTGTCGTGCAGGAGAGACCCGAGATCGGACAGTAGCTCTGCCCGAAACTTCTTGTCGTCGTCCCCTTCAACGGCTCTCAGAACTGTACTGATGTTCTGGATGGATGCCTCCAGGTCTTCGAGTTCCTTCGTCCGGCTGAATCTGCTGTTGAGCATGGAGCCGAACTTGAGGAGGTAGTAGATGTACTCAGGATCGCTTTCTGATGTCATCGACATGGCTTCTTGAAACAGGGCCATTGCTTCTTCCAGATCGGACCATGCGTTAAACAACATGTGCCTTCTGTGCAAGCCCTCCGACAGGTCTCGGAGACACAGAGAGCGCCGAAAGTCGTGCTTTGGGGTGATGTTCAGCGCCTCTCGTGATAACCCGATAGCTTCTTCGAGATCCGGGACTGTTCCGTCTCGCAAGTATCTGCGCTTCAGAAGGACGCTCGCCTGGACCAGGAAGCGGACCCGGTTGGGATGGTCCTCCGCAGCTGCGGCGATAACGTCCTTGCCAACGGAGATGGCTTCGTTCAGATGGGCCATCGTGTTGCTGACTATGAATCTCTGGTATAAACCTTGCGCCAGAGTGCAGAGAAACGCGCTGTAGACTGGGCTTTGTCTCGAGACTGTCGGGAGAACCTCTTGGAGAATTTCGATGGAGATGTCGATGTTTTGTTCAATCGTCTCGTGTGAGAACATCTTTCCCAGATAGCCATTGAGATTTTCGAGTAACTTGGTTCGGAAAGGGCCTTCGCTTTTCTCGTGATCAAGTGCTTCGTTTGTCAGAGAGATGGCACCTCGAAGATCGGTTAATGTTTTGCTTCGCTCGAACCTCGCGAAGAGGCCGCATGCCAGCGTATTCAAATAGTCCACATATTCTGGGTGCTCCTTTGGAACAGCACGCATTGCTTGTTTTGCGATTGCAATCGCGTCGTCGAGACTTTTTGTGTTTCTGCAGTCTGGAAACCTGGAAGCGATTCTGGTTACGACGCCGTTGGTACATGCATCTTGTTCTTCGTCCAGAGGTTGTTGTCTTGGGCCACGGCGAGTCAATATTCTGCCCTCGGGCCGGGGATCCTCGGAGCTTCGTGTAGAGTTGCCCGCTGTACTCCTCAGTTGAGCAGACTCTTCCTCGCCAAGCGTAGATGCAGACGTCAGGCGTCGATCTGTGCGATGGGGCTGAGTCGGGGTAGCTTCATGACCGGCAGGTTCGACCTGGCCTTGCATTTCTGAGACAACCTCGACTTCCATTTTCCACACGAAGTTTACCCAGCCTTGGTACCGGGCGACTGGATATACTCCGACACGCGCACCGCCGAGCCTTGCCTCGGACTCTAGCCACCTATGGACCTCATCAGGTGTACTGCCATCCTCGACGTTGGGTCCAAAGTTCCAGATATTCGTGTGGCATCGAATGGATCTCGATGCCCGGAAGTTACTCTGAAATTCATGAAGTTCGAGGCCCTTTGATGTATCGCCATCAGGAATGAGGGCGAGGGCAAATGCCGTGTGTGAGTTGGCGTATGGATCGGGCGAATGCAGACCAGGATCGCACCATCCTGTGGACAGAGCTTAGAGAAACTCGTTGCACAGCACCTGGATTTACGAGACGGGGCATACCTTGGTCGTTGGACCAGACCTTTACAACCAAGCGTTGGAGTTTTCCCGGTCCTAGGTTGAAGACGAGATAAGGCACCTGCGGTGTGTCTCGATCAAATCTCTCTGGAGAAACGATACTAAAAGCTCTCGTCTGATGCGAAGTCATCTTTTGAAGTCTCAACTAGTTGTTGGTGATATGCTATGCGGTGGGTATTGGTGACAGGCGGGGAGCAAGAGTTCGGAAAATGACGCATTAACAAGGGAAGAGTGATTAGTAACTAAACCGTACCGCCTGGTTTTGTCTCTCGTGACTACTCACGGAATGGAGTCCACTGGTTGTGTGTTGGTTCGCTGATCTGACAAGGGTCGTGATGGATACCATGCAAGAACCCCGGCCTCGGCTGTTGACCAAAATACGTATGGGCTCGGTCATGCGCTTTCGCTTGTTAAGACCTGTATCGACATCATGAAGAGACGGCATACAAGAGACAGGTATGTAAGCCTCAACTTCAAACAAAACGCAGATTGACCAATTCAAAGCAATTGTGACCTGCGATGACAAGAGCACAAACTAGGATAATGCGTCGTTGAGTCCAGGGCTATGTCATATAATTCTAGTTTCTGTAATTCAAAGAAGGTCAGTGTGGTCTCCAAGTATATGGGATCAATAAATCAATTTGCATGCCAACTGGGAAAACCGCTTTTCAGTACCCATGAAGATAACTCCAGAGGACCGAATACGCTGTGCGTTTGTGTAACTAGTTAATACAGCAACATACTGCAATGCCCAGTTGGCAACGCTCCGACAATATACTTGAGTATCCGTAAATGTGGTTTAAACCGATTGATGTCAAGAATGTGTAGAAAAGTCACAACAAGTTGTTTCCACTCAAGTTTCGTAAAGCCAAACGGACGATTGCCGAGCAACATCTCTTTGCCCTTCGGCCCCTGTTGTTGAACTTGCCTGTACCGGACTGGCGCAGTGGAGGTCCCGAGTCAGGCATCATTCTACTTCGCCGATCAGGAAATTGCCAGCTTCCCGATCCCGAAGGACTCGGGTGGCATGTGGATTGCCCGCCCGGAAAACCCGGCAGGCAACTAGGAACCACGGCGCCGAGATGCAAAACCCTGTGTGACCTCTCAACCCACAAGGAAGCAAGCTCCAATTCCTCAAGACAACGGCCGGTTGGCCCAATGGCAAGGCGTCTGACTACGATTTATCGTGCAATCAGGAGATTCTGGGTTCGACCCCCAGGCTGGTCAATGAGGTTCATTTTTTGGTGATAGGAGGTGAAGACGAAGCAGTTTTGGTGGTCGGATGACGAAGGGAGGGAACCTGGCAGATTTAGCTCTACTGGCTCGCCTATTTTTGCGAAATTCACCAGTGTGTATATATATGTATTGGGCACCCAGAATATAGTTGGACTTTTAGTTGAAACCACTGATGTCTGTCCCCGGCGTCGATGGTGTAGTCGGGAAAAGAAATTGGAACAAAGTGAGCCCCCGGCTCATCGTTGAGGCTTTCGGTTGCAGCAAAAAAAAAAACAGACAGCAACCCTCGGTCTGCTGCCCTCGGCAGTTGAAGGGAGAAACAGGTGCCGCCAGGGTCCCCTGCAGTGCAACGTGATCTCCCCTGTTTATTTTCCACAGTGGTCTCGCCACGTGCAGCCAACATTGAACGATGATCATGGCGGCATTGGCCAGTCTCGTTGAAGCCTGTCTGAACATTAATTACATAGGTATGTGCCTGCCCGGTTTCTCATTCGGGTCAAAGGCTTTGTTGAGCCCCGGCACCCAACTCATGTAATTTGGCCAACTACTGCGCTCTGTCATTCAGAGGAGAACGTGCTCCAGCTTCGGAGGAAATCTGTAGTAATGAATTTCAACCCTCTAAATCTCGGACTCCATTGCTAAGCGCATTAGGTGCCCAACTGGACTGTTTACGTCCACTGCAAGTGGATAATTGTTCAGGAATCAGAAGACCACCTCCGGAAGAAAACATCAAAGCCCAATTGCCGTTGCCCAAAAGAGACATCAACCCCCACTGCCATCAAGTTAGCTCTGACGCTCAAACGCTGGGTGGCCAGGGGATCAACGATGCACGATTGAGAATCCCCTGAAAATGCGGGCTCGCCCCTCAGGAACGGTTTTCTTCAGCGAGCCGATCCCACCTCAGAACGACATCTGTGCACATAATGGCGCTCTTAAACCCCTGGAGATTACCACTGAAGTGGTTCTGATGGTAGCACTGGACAGATTTAATGGGGGCCAACAACATGGTTCATGACTCGCCTCGGCGCCTCGGTGTCGTGGGTGATACTGAAAAGCCGACAGTGCCCTTCGCACTTTCAAGGCGCAGAGATCTCGGAAACGTTGGTCAAGTAATAATAATAGCAGCACGCATCGCGACCTTCCAGTCTCCGGCGGAAGTTTCTTGGCGAGAGCCTCGAGCTTGAGAGAGAGATGTCATCTTCAGGTCCGCCCCCGGGGCTCGACCTCACCGAAACCAAGGTTCCTTCGCTCGTATCTGGGTTCGTCATCACCTGGGTTTTTGCCCTTACCAGCGTTGGCCTGCGGGTGAAAGCGCGCCAGCTCGCCCGGAACGAGATCTGGTGGGATGATTGGATCATCATCATTTCGCTGGTAGGCATCTTGCGCATCCAAAAACTCCTCCGCTTGTCATTAGCATCAAAACAGCGGCTTACACGGACTTCTCGATAGCTTTTCTCTGCAGCGTTTATGTTCGACGTCACATGCTACAGTCCGCTCTTCCCCGATCGTTGGCGACGAGACGACCCTGAACTCTCTCTCTGACTGTGGATACAGTGACGATTAACGGCGGCTTTGGCAAACATGTTTGGGCGACCGAGGACGGACTGAGAGTCTACTTCACCGGTCTCTTTATCGCCGAGTACCTATACACGATCAGCATCGTTCTCGTTAAGTGGGCAATACTCGCGTTCTACTGGCGAATCTTCAGCGCCGCGCGTCAGACCCGACTGGCCATTTACGTCCTGTTTGGCATTACTTGCGCTTGGGGAATTGCAGTTGTAAGTCGTGTTTATTCTTTGTTGTTGCTTGGACCACCGAGTTGCCAAACTTACTTCAAAGTAAACAACGCACTGACAACTAGTCGCTCAGCTTCTGGTCTCGACTCTGCAATGCCTCCCGGTGTCGGCTTTTTGGCTACGATTCGACGCTGATGCCGGCCTCACACCGTCAGACTACACATGCGGCGTCGATGTGCGGCTGTTCTTCATCGCGAATGCGATTCCCAACATCATCACCGACATACTGCTTCTGCTGATCCCCATTCCTGGGATCTGGAGTTTGCAACTTCGCAAGACGCAGAAGATGGCACTCGTCGGCATCTTTACTCTTGGGTTATTGTAAGTCCACGACCTTCCAAATTCGTTGTCGTTCTTGACAACACCCGTCTTGTCGGCGCTAACGTCTGTCCTTGCCGCGAATCCAGCGTGACTGCGGTATCTTGCATCCGCCTATACTATGTGGTTGCCATCGACTTCGCCGACCCTGACACCACTTGGCTCTTGACTGAAGAGATGATGTGGACCGGTATTGAAGTGAACGTGGGCACCATCTGCGGTAAGTCATACACGTATTGCCCTCAAAAGAGTCTTCGATCAGAAGCTGACCAAACCGCAGCATGCCTGCCTTCCTTGAAGCCCATCCTGAACCTGGTCCTGCACGGCAGGGCCGACTACAGCACCAAGCGCGCCACGGGCAACAACTCGGGAATCATGACCGTCGGCGGCTCCGCAGACCCCATCAAGCGTGATGGGGGGCAGGCCAGGTCTGCATCCGGTATGGGAACCTCGAAGCACCAGGTCTCGGAGGACACGCACCCGTTATCAGGCACATTAACAGACCACGATCTAGACAACTGGACGGAGCATGGGAGCCAGGACCTGGAGCTGGACCAGAGAAACAAGACGCCGGACGGGAGGAAGCCTGAGCAGCCGGCCTGATGTTCTTGAGTAAACAGATATCTAATCAATGATGGACTGAAGTTTGAAATGGATTGCTCCAAGTTATTCCTCAATGCACTCCGCTGTCGGCGTGGATGACACACCTCAGCGCTACTGTCTGTCAGCAGATGGCGCATGGAGATGCCGCTTTCGCCGTCCGAACTTCTCTCCACTTTTCGGATTTCCTCTTTTGGTATATCCGACGCACATCCCACCGGTCGTGTTAAATTGATTCTCCCAGAATCAACACGACTTCTTGCAAGCAAATCGGACGTATGGGGGTTACTAATGAACAGACGTGAGTACCAATCCAATGCAGTTCAACTTTGCATGGGTCCGAAGTTGACATCCACACAGAACCCTGCCCTGATCCTGGCTGATGATCGTTAATGGTCACTCTCAGTCACGATCTCGCTTTGACACCGGATACTCCAGGGTTGAGAGTCCGACAAGACATCCGTCATTCGGAGAAGCAAGATTGAAAGATGCCCAGCGCAGAACGAACGTCCGAGGACCGTCAAGGTCAAATCGAAGAAGCAGCAGACCAGACCGGGAAAGCCCCGGCAGCGACCTTTCGCGTCTGCACCGCTCAGGACTTCGGCGCCGGCAGCAGACACGAGCGCGCGAGGAGAAGGCCAGGGATGCCATCGGTGGCATGTCAGACCTGCAGGTCTCGCAAGATCCGCTGCGAGGTCGACTTGCCTGCACAGCGCACGGAAACTTCGTCTGGCTTTCCGCCCTGCCAGGCATGTCAGCGGTCCAACATTGAATGTTGCTGGAACACCGTCGACAAGAGAAAACGAAGAAGGGTAAGGAGTAGTCAAGAGAGACCGGAGGATGTAGGATACGAAGTCTCGGGGACCATAGTTGTGGCAGATGACGACAGCTCTCTGGAGCGACAGTCAAAGGAACGACTCGAGACAAGAATGGAGGACGCGGACTGGGCTCGGGTCGCACTACCCAGCTCCGAAATCGACTCAACTCGAGATAACGATCGCGAAAAGACCGGCAATGCGGCTTTTCAATCCGGCGAACCCCAGGAGCCGCAGCATCAACCGCGGGAGTTCTTTGCGCTCGAGAACATGGACGTATCGGGCGACTGGTCCGGCATCCAAGATTTCGTCCTCGACTTCGAGGGCATGGAGACCATTGGCGGCATCGACTGGGACAACGGTCTGGAAGACGCAATCCTGAAAACCGTCGCTGAGCCCTCGAGGACACCAGGCAAAGCGATCAGGTTGCGCTTCTCTCGACGATTCGGTCCGACGGCCGTCATACCGGGCATGAGAAGACTCTCGATAGCCGTCCGCGCCCACCCGGACGACGCCAGCGTCGAGCGCGACCACGAGAGCCCCGCTACTCCGTACTCTCGCTCAGGTCTGTCGACAAAGAGGTCCTCCACAGCAACCCGGCGGGACGTTTCGCCCGAAGACTCGCCTTACGACCTCCGCGTGGAAGTATTTCACCAAGTTCTGGATGTCTTCTTCGAGCGGTTTGGGGGCCATTTTCCTTTTATCGAGCGTCAAGTTCTTCTTGGCCACATGCGCTCTGGACAGCTGTCCAGTTTTCTGTTAAATTCGATCGCGGCTCTGTCGATGCCCTTCTGTTCTCCGAAGCTTCCCTGTCCTCAAGGGGTTTTTGACCAAGGCCTTGAAGAGTCATGGCGTAAAGGCACGTATTTCTTGAAGCGAGCCAAGGAACAGCTGGTCACCTTGATGTCAATACCGGCCACGGATGTAGTGTCTGGTCTTGTGATATTGGCCTGGGCTGAGTTCGGAGATAATAACGAAGCTGGTAAGTGTCTGTTAGATCGAGGAAGAAAAATATTCTAAGACGGTTTAGGTCTGTGGATGCTGTCTGGCATGGCAATCCGAATGGCTCAAGACATGGGCCTTCACAAACCTCACGAGAGCGACACCGGTCTCAACGCAACCTCATACTACCATTCGCCCATCAGCTCCTTGAGCGAGGAGCAGTCCAAGAGCCACCAGCAAAGATCCGGTCTAGTCCTTTTCTGGGCAGTGTTCTCCCTGGATGTGTGTGTCTCTTTGCTGACCGGCCGCCCTCCTTCGTTCAGGCGCACGGAGATCGAAGTGCCAATACCAACTTCCGACGATATGATGTGGACGCAACTCGACTTCCAAGAGTCTATATCCATGAAGCAGATGGCCTTTCCAGAGATGGTCCGCTTTATGCTGTTCTTTTCCGAGGCAGTCGAGCTCCTAAACCAGCCTTGCAGTTCAGGCCCGAAAGATACAACCGACTCGGACGGCAAAGACGACTTTTCAGACATCCGAGAAAGACTTGTGAAACAGTACCAGTTGCTCTGCCCAGAGCTAACGTTCAACATTGAAAATTACAAGAGGGCGTCGTCAAGCTGGCAGGCGGGCCCATTCCTGATGTTACACATCTACTTCTACACCTTCATGACGCTCCTGTCCGATAGGGGCACGCGGAGCAACGCAGCAAGCGGAGGCACACAGCTGTCGCAGCCTTCGAAAGCAGCATTGATGGCGTCGCAGAAAATCGTCCAGATCCTGAACACTGCCGAGCTCATCAACAACAGCGGATATCTCGCGACCCCGTTCACCAACCACGGCCTCTTCGTCGCGGCGTCCACGATCCTCGCCGGGCAGCAAACAGACGAGAGCAACCTGGGCCACCAGCAGAGCCAGGATCTCTTCTCGCTGGTCAGCGAGTCAGATTTCGACTACTTGTGTCAGAAAATCCAAGAAATATCGCACTACTTCAAGGGGACCGGGGCAACCCTAGCTGCGCTTGAACGGAAGAAGCGCGAGTTGGTGGCTAGGAAGAGCAAGACGAACCACTGTAGCGAGGACGAGGACTCCGAGGAGGATAAGGATGCTGCCGTGCAACTCAGTGATCCTGGCATAGTAAACAGATACTCGATGCCGGGGCGGGATGGCTAAACCTAGGAGAGATTTCCGTGATGCAATCAAAGTAGACTTTGTACCCGAGTGTTTATGAGTAATGAACAGTTGTACCGGTATTGTGCACATCCAAGCGTGTTCTCATAAGCAAGAACTAGAGGTCACATCTTAAAAAGGTTAATCAACTCTTACTCAAAGTCTTCTACTCCGCCATTGACATTACACAATGCTCTTCTGAGAAATGGCTAGACGTCATTGCCCATGTCATAAACGAGAACACCCATAGGTAGCCAAGAAGTCGTCCAATAAACCCCCTGATCTTTCTGTAAACCGGCCACGAACCAGTGCTTTTTAGCTTTGAGAAGACCGTTTGCTCGACAATAGCCAACAGTCTGATCCCCAGCGCCTCGATGATCATTCCCACAGGCTGCAAGGCGTAATACCGCGTAACGCCCATGAAGCCGCACCGCAAGCTCGTCTGTGGGCTCATGACCAACGTCACGGCAGAATGCATCAGCCCAGACACGACGAAGACGAACCAGTTGTGAGCGTAGCGCTCAACAGTGCCGCCGCGACCGACGATCTTCGCCGCCCAACTCACCAGTGGCCGATAAACGATCAAGTGATGCCAGCGAGCCCAGTAGCGCCGGACCGTGTACGCCTCAGTCGGGTTTCCGTACAGCTGCCACTGCACGGGCTCGTCGAGGTGCAGGGCGACGCCCAAGATGACGAGAACGTCATAGCCGATGGTGAAGTTGAGATAGTCCTGCAGGCTGCCTGTGAAGAACCAGTGCAAACGCAGCACGGTTGCTCGCTTCAGGTCAAACTCCTCCGTGTCTCGGTATCCAAGCAGAAGCCGACGGAAGAAGATCGTTTTGGGGCTTGAGAAGTCTTGAGCTACTGGGTACGGTGGGCCGGGGCCGGGCAGGCGGAGGTAAACGGCCGGATCGAGGAGGATGGCTAGTGCGGCGCAGCGACATGCCAGCTTGACGAGCCGGCGGAAGAGAAATGCTCCTCGGGACATAGAGGGCTGTGGCTTGACAGGGTTTTCGGAGCGGCGTCGCACCTCCCATCTTGTGCCCTTGTACTGGCTGCATGCAGAAAGATGGTACGCGAAGTGCCAGCTCCGCTGTCCTGGTGTAAACTTAGACCCTTTCTCTGCCCTCAGGTTAGACGAAAGCTGTTCCGGCAATTTCTGATTGTACGTAAAGACAGGACCAACTAACTCTTAACAAAAGTGCGTCTCTCCTCTTCCAACTCATCTTGAGAAACAAGCAGATGTACGAATGCCTGGCCGGAGAGGTAGATGATCTGGAAACGCGCCCATATTGTGTTGTAGTCAAGGAACGGCGAGAACTTGGGCGAATAATAGAACCCCACAGACACAAAGAGAACGATAAGTGTGAAGAAAAGACTTGGGTGGTCGTTCTTCTTCGACAGAGAAACAATGGCAACGCCAGCCCCCGCTGCAAAGCTGCCGAAGGTCTGAAGGAAAGGAGAGAGAGCCAAGGAGGCCGAGGACAACATGGCAGCCGTTGTCTTCCCACGATGGAAGTAGTAACTTGGCGTGTGATATGTGGATAATTTCAACTTCCGGCTGTTGTAGGACGTGGTCATACGACAACGATTGTTCATCCAATGCCCTTCCTTAACGGGCCCATAGCTGTCAGTCAGTGCGTACCTGTAGCGGCACGCAGATTGTTAAAGATAGGTACGGCGTTCAAGTAGCAACTCTGAAACCAGCTTGTGGGACCTGAACTCGCATTCTGAGTAGAGACTATGAGGCATGATAAAATGCCCGCTTTCCTAACGGAGTCGTTTTGGGCAACTTTCATTACTCGGGCAGTTGCCGCCACGGCTACTTCTTGGAGGCGAACCTCCTGTGGAGGTGACTATGACGGGTCAAATGATTTACGCGAGAATAGTCGCCGGTGCCGACTTCTCCGACTTCTCTTCGGCAACGGCGGTGGCTAGGGACATCTTGGAGGACCTGGCGCTTTGGCTGGCCCTTGGCTATGCTAGGCGCATACCGATCGATCATATCCAGATAGCTGCACGATTCTCTGTTTGTTGCCCGAACCTGTAACGCTCTCAGGATCTAGATAAAAGGAGACCGGAATCCCCCCAAGTAATCAAGTCTAGTCTCATCATCATCAGCTTCGTCTAACTCAGTTTCTTCCTTCTCTACTTCGCTTCGACTAGCAGGTCTATTCATCTTACAAACAATTTCTTGTACTCTTCAACTCAACGCTAAACTCTCAAAACTCAAGTCCTCTCAGAATGCAGCCCCAGACTCTCATCGCCGCCCTCTTCGCCACCGCTGTCGTCGCCAGCAGCGGCCCGCCAGCTCGGTCTGGCCCCGGAAACGGACGCCGCTCCATCGTCTCTGGTTCTCTCTTGCCCCGGGCCTGGATGTCCAGCCTCGGACTCTCGGCTCCCGTCGCCGATGTCACCAAACGCGATACCGATCCTCTCTCCGAGGTCAGCAAGCGCGAGCCCGCTCCGGCCACCACCACCGACACCGAGTGAGCCCGTTAGCCTTTGAGCATGCCTCTTCCAGTTTCAGGTTAGTGTCTATCACGAATGATTGGTATCTTTGGTAAGTCTGACGTGTAAACAGATGCAGTATAAACCTGCAAAGTTGGAGGGCTGGGCTATGGTCGAAGTGGCTGAGTACCTCATAGAGTAACGATATGGCACAACGCATATGGATAGAGAAATACATTTACAGGCTCACTTCGTATAAAGTCTCTCGTTTATGCGCTACACGCAATTGTTTCTGCGAATCTTTGAATGAGTTCTCCATCCACCAGTTGATGGGCTCGAGGATACGAGGGTTTCGGAAATGCCTCAGTATATCGAAAAGATCGTATTGATCTGCACGGGTAAGCAGCCATGTGCGTCATTGCATCGTATCTGCATACCGCGTAAATGCACAGAGGCCCAATTGAGCGGAGTAGGAAGATAGGTAGGCAACTCGACATGTTGTGGGATTCAATCCAATTTCGCTACCTGTTCTTGGCCGTTACGAATGCATCCCAAAAGTAGCTGCAAAACGCGCGGCAACAAGTACATAATAATTGCTGCCTGCTGTTTGTGATGCCCAGATCGGACCATTCCTTCGCACCGTGCCATCCTTGTTAGACCTGCTCCTGAACCACAAGCTTGATTTCTAAACATCTATATATCTGAGTAGCCAGTGACTTTCTCCCTCTCAAAATATGTGGCTCACGGACACACCACCTGGATTACCGCACATCCACCTCCGTGAAAGCCTTCCTAACGCCATGGCGTCCACACCCAGCACCGTCGAAGCCCAGCGAAAGGGTATGGCCCAAGGCGAGGCCGAAGGCCTCAAGGTCCTCGGCCCTTGCCCGCCACACCTCGGCGAGGCCTGGATCGACATACCGCTGCCCGGCGGCCATTTCAACCGCGCCAAGGTCATCTTCCCGAAGCCGCTCGCCGGAGAAACCACGTCCACGACCGCTCCGCTAGTGGTCTACTTCCACGGCGGCGGGTTCTCCGTCGGCAGCCCCGACATCGTCGTCGCGCCGGCCCGCGGCTTCGCGACGCTCTTCCGCACCGTCGTCGTCTGCCCCTCCCTCAATCAGCTCCCCGAGCAGCCGTTCCCGATGCCTGTGCAAATCGCCTGGGAGGTTTGCTCTTGGCTCTCCAACGCGGACAACCTGAACGGAGGTCTGTTCGCAGAGGAAAGCGTCCGAGTCGACCCGGCCCGCGGCTTCGTCGTCGGCGGCCTTAGTGCCGGTGGCGGCGCCGCAGCCGCCATTGGCGGGATATCCTCCGCGCTCTCGGCCGGCTCCCAAGATTTCGGCGATCTCACCCCCCTGTGGGCCCCGATCACCGGCATCTTCGCAGGGATCCCTATGATGGTCACCGAGAAGACGGTCCCGCCGCGGTACACCCAGCTCTTCCGGTCCCGGCAGGAGAACGCCGACCCCGAGGGCAGAATCACGGCGATGACCCGAGAGCTCGAGGAGCTCATCGGCGAGGCGGCTTCCACGCCTTGGCTATCGCCCACCAACCTCACCCTGCCAGCCCAAGAGATCGCGCGCGGGCACCCGCCCAAGGTCTACTCGTACGCCGGCGGGCTCGACCCCTTCCGGGACGACTGCGTCATCTACAACGACTGGCTGTCCGGGCTGCCCGGCGTCGAGTCCCGCACGCGCTTGCTCGAGGACGAGAACCACACGAGCTGGGTCACGCTGCCGATGCCGGCTTGCCACTCACAGACGATCAAGGAGGTTACGCTTGATGGCATGGCCTGGCTGCTTGGCGTAGAATGGGACAAAGAACAGACAGAGCTGCCCTGGTAGAGATTACAAAGGTATCATATATTCCCAGCAGGCACCAAGTATTCGTTTCGGCTCTCTCCTTCGATAATTTAATTTAACCCTTTTATAACCGTCGATTGTGATCCCCGCTGGCTGTGTCTGATGTCGGTCTTTTCTTTATCCTCGTCTGATCTGCCGCCTCGACTGTCCTTCCTCTCACGTTTAACTTTCTTGCCGATGACGTCTTCCGAAATAAGACTCTTGAGTCTCCCCATCTCGCCAGACATCCACCATGTTATGGCAACGATATCAGCACCGCAGTTGACGAAGTGAAACCCCTGCTTGCATTTCGCTGCCGCCGCGTCGGCGTCCATGGCGAAATGCCCAACATACTTGCCCGCGTCGAGCCCAGCCCCAGGTATCCGGCATGGCCAAAAGGCGCATGCTCCATGTACGCGGCCAGGGTATTGGGCCCGACGAACAGCATATCGACGCCGTCGACCGCCGCAATCTCCTCCACGTTCTCCACTGCCTTGCGACTCGCGATCTGCACGCAGACCATGACATTGTCGTTGGCGCTGTGGAAGTACTCTTTCGAGGTGCCTGTTACTGGCCACAATCCACTGGACAAGTATCAACGTCAGGCGCCCCTCGAGCCTCGATTATTGCGTAAATCTCCAACGGGCTTTTGACTTACGTCCCCTCCCAACGCTGCTGCCATCTTAATGAGTGAGTCACTTTGGAGCTCTACCCAATGACCGATACTCGGTCTTTCGCCCCTCTTCGCTCTTTCCAGCGAATCGCGGAGCCGCGTCTTTCCCGTCGCGTCTACGACCGGCGATCTCGTCTCGCTCGCCATCGCGCTGACGAATGGAGACTAACACCTTTTGGAACTTTGACGCGTTTGCTGTATCGACGGTAGGCAGAGAAGGAAGTGAAGCGCTGTGCGGGATCGATGCCTCTATTCAGGGATTGCGCTACGATGTGATGCTGATGCTAAAGGAAGGGATAGGCCACCACGTGAACCAGAAGAGAGCGTGAATGCCCCGTTCGGGCCTCGGGGTCGCGGCCACGTGACCATCGGCCGGTTGAAGCCAAGCCTCACGACTTTCGGTGAAGTCCCTCTCTCACCCAGCCTTTTTCGCCTCCGCGGTCGTCCCGACCGTCTCCAGAAACCTTTACAGAGACCTTCCTCGCCGTCTCCTCCATACCTCTCACTGAGTCCGTATGCATCAACAGGACGCCCACCTCGTGTCCGTGCCGAATAGCTGCCAGCGAACTACTCTTCCAGAGGGGAACTTCTCCTCTCCCGCCAGAGCTACTTGCCGTCAGGCAGAGGAACACGAGGGAGAAGACGAGAATGGTCCCGTGGAGCGCGATCCATGGCCACTCGATCCGGTACAATGTTGTTGAGCTACCCACGCTACCGTAGATAGAAAGAGCACCGTCTGTAACGCCCGAGAGGCCGGTGTTTGGCCGGTCGTTGGGAGACCGCGGGGCCGCAGAAGGCCGTGGATTCCGCCGCATCTCGTTCGTCATGCTGGTCGCAAGGGCGGCAAAGTTACTCTCCACGTCGTTCCGCGACCAGCCCCAGAGCCCGTCCAGCGCGGGCGGATCGGCCCTCATCCGGATCCCGCCCTGATTCTCCCTAAGGGGGCCTGTTGATGCCCCATTGAAACCAACTTTTCCCTGGCCTAGTTTCGCATCCAGCGCGTCCCCCAGGTCAGTGTCGTTGTTCCACTGGCCCCTGAACAGCCCCTGAAAGTGAGAGCTGAGCGCCTTGACGGACTGAGACGAGATGTTGTACCCGGCCGCCCTGTCGTCGAGCATATTCGCGAGTTGCAGGTCCGAGTAGTCCACCGCCGACCAGAAACTGTTAAACTCGAGCGAGTCGGCCTCGTCTTCCGGTATTTGGTTCTTGTCTCCTAGCTCCTCCAGCCGCTTGAACGAGTTCGGATGACGACGGAATTCGACCCTCTCCATTGCGACCTCTCGCAGCTGGTTCCCCTGGATAGTCGACTCGACTTCCTTGACGCAGTAGTACAGCGCGCACTCAGTGGCTTTCATGGGAATGTCCGGCCAGAAGCCGAAACCCTCCGTTTCTGTGCCGTTGTCGACCCACCACGCATCAGGCACCGGCTTGCTGACGACGTCGGTAGACGGATGGATGATACTTGTGGACCATAGCAGGGCCTCCATACCTCCCATCGACACCGTTCTGTTCCGGCTCCCAGTGCCGTAGGCTGTGACGGCGTACATCTCCCTCTGCCCAGCCCCGACAGAGGCGTTCTTGCACTGCTGGAGCCGTTCCGGCCAGAGATCGTTGTATGGAGGACACCCGTCCGGGTTAGCAATGAACTGTCCGTTCGGGAGGACTAACGCGGTAACAGGCGACCCTTTTTGCGAAGCCCTCCACGTATTGGGGATGGCGTAGTAGATATCAGAGAAATCGCGGACGGTCTGGAGGCTTGAGCTGATGTCGTTGCACTTGTGGCAGATTCCGACGGTCGTGAAGCGGTCGAAGGTGCAGTTGCTCGTCGGGCACCGGACCAGCGCTTCTTGCTCCGCTTCGGCAGGAGATCGCGAGAGGCTGTTCAGGATCGTACCTTGCATGGAGAGCGGGAGCTCCGTCGACACGGTGGTGTTGACCCCCGCGTCACCCGAGATGTTGTACGTGAGCACCGTCTTCATCGTTCGTCCCATAGCGTACGTCGAGGCGTGTGAGTTTAGGGCCAGCGGTCCGCTGGTGCTCGAGTTGCTCGGGGTGAAGAAGACGTCCGGTTCCAGTCGGATTAGTTGCTGTGCGAAGGGGTCCAGACCGATGGCCAAGATGGTCAACAGCGCTCCGAACTGGACAACCCAACTGCGGAGCCAGGTCAGTAGCCTTCTAGCTCTCGCGAGATTTGGGATACAATGACTTACGCGCCATGAGTCTGGAGTATGACTCTCAAGCTGCCGAGAGGTCCGCGAGCAGCTCCGTCGATCCGGTCAAAGTCGATGAGTAATCTTTCTTCGCGAGCGAACAGGATCCATTTCCACTGCGCCATGCACTCCGCGACCACGAACACCACCGAAGACTTGATTGCCACGGAGAGTATCGACACGATGGTGTTGAGCGTGACGCCCTGCCACTCGAAGACGTCTTTGCCGTCAAAGAAGTAGAGCAGCCAGAGCATAATGCCGAAGCAGGCGAGAGCCCCGGTGAGGGCGCAGATCTGCAGGCCCCATCGCGAGAATCCGAAGGAACGAAACATGTTGGTTTTGCCTCTGTTTTCAGGATGCCTGATCTTCATCGACATGTTTAGAGGTTTTATCAGATTCCCAAGGGAGTCGCACGGACAGCCACAGCCGCCGGGCTATGGCGGCACCCCTGAATTAGACACGATGTTAGCGCTCACTGAGGAGGCTGAGACGATTTGCGTTTGACGTGAGATCCTTCTCAATAGAGAGTGTGTCGTTCATAATGTTACAAGAGGTCCTATTTGCCTGCAAAGATCTTCCCAAGCCCAACTAGCTCGTTCCATCGCTCGTCCGGCCGCAACTCGATCTTCCCTTCTGGCGTCATGACTTTCATCTCCTCGATAGAGCTCGTGCCGAAGCTGTACGTATCGTCGGCTTGAACGAAGGCGACTAGTGTCTGGATCCAGTCATCCAGCAACTTGCGTTCGGTAACATTCGGCCCATGGCAGAGCGAGAAGCTGTTGAAGATATTAGGATCAGCAAGCCTCATAACAGGATGATCTTGAATAAGGTAGAACGCACTTCCAGATGGGCCTGTCCATCGAATGCGTCACGCCGTATGACGCCGGCGCTACCTTCTCGTCAATGAACAACATCCGGTAGGCGATCTGGTACCGCCACACGTTCCGTACGTCAACTCCGTTGTCGATGAGTGCCTTCACCAATGCTCTTGACGGCGCGCGCACCTGGCCGTCGGAAACGATCAGACCTGTCACAGATGTCTCGTCAGCGGCCGTCCTCAGACACACGATGCCTCGTGTGAGACCACGTCACTTACCGAATAGCTGCTGCCAGTCTTCCAACTTGTCCGACTCGGGCAGCTTGTACTGCTGGATAGCCCGGTCCGTCACGTCAGGTGCATAGTAGTTTGAGATCTGCAGCCGGAGGGCCTCCAGCGTTGGCTCTGTCGGGGGAGCAAAGGCAGAGTACAAGCCCTCCTCGTTGAGCATCTCGCCGATGAGCATTTTGTACCCACTCTTCGTGAACTCGTCCGCAAACTCCTTGCTCTGCAGGTACTCAACCATGCCCGAGTGCACAAACAGATCATCCGTAACCGGCCGGAAGGTATGGTTCTTGAGCTTTGGAATCGCATCAACCAACTCATCCGCGCTCTTCCCCCTCAGCAGGTCCAACTTCTCCCCCGCCGACAACCCCGCGTCAACACCAAAGTGCGCGCAAAGCTCGTCAAACTGCCCGCGCACGTCGGCCAGCGACTTGGGCTGCGCGGGAATCGCATTCGACGCCATGAACACGCGCCTGTACAGCGACTTTTGTCGTCCCTCGGGGGCTCCGCGGAAGTCGTACAGCATCTGCGCCTCGACGCTGTACGCCCCCGCGCTCCGGCCCGCGAGCGTGACGTTCTCCGGGTCGCCGCAGAAGTGGGCGATGTTGTCCCGAACCCACTCGGCCGCGGCGCGCTGGTCCCAGAGACCAAAGTTGCCCCCGGCCTCGCCGCCCGTCGCGCTGAGCACGTCGTCGCCGGCGAGGAAGCCGAAGACGTTCAGACGGTACCCGATCGCGACGACGATTGCGTCGAGTCCGCCTGTAGAGATGAGCTCCGTGGGATCCATCCCGGGTTCTTGTGAGGGGTCGCCGATCTGGAACCAGCCGCCGTGGATCCAGAGCTTGACGGGCCATTTCTTGTTCTCCTGGCCTGGCTTTGGCACCGGCGTCCAGATATTGACGAACAGGCAGTCTTCGCTGTAGGTGTTCTTCTTGCCGGGCGTTTTGACGGCGGCGAAGGGCTTTTGCGGGCATATGGGCTTGAACTGCGTCGCGTCGTAGGGCGAGCCGGCGTCGTCGGTGTACGAGTACGAAGGGGGGAGGGGCCGCGGCTTGCGCCAGCGGTGCTCGCCGGTCGGGGGGAGGGCGTAGGGAACACCGGCGAAGCGTCTCGACTTGTCGTCGAATTGGAGACCGCGGATCGTGCCCTTGTCGCCGAGGTTGAGCTCGACGGGCTTCTCTTGGTATGAAATGCTGTTTCCCATTGTGATGTTGAGTTGCTGTTTGATTGAGAGAGTAAAGTTGGTTCAAGTTTCGACGAAAGATGGAGTAATTGTATATATCGGGATCTTGCAATCTTCAACAACTGGTGTTTCGAGAATGCGGGTTAGCACGTCATCGGGCACAGATTTGGTCCCCGATTATCAGATTAGATACGCATCAATTGAGCTTGCAATGTTGGATCCTACCAGTTCGTTTCCCGCGGGTAATATAGCACGAAGCGTCTCCAAATCTGGCAGTTCAAAATCTCAATTAGTCAAGAGATGGGCTAGTATTAACTAATAATATGTGACTCCGCATAGGAAGTGCCGTAGGTGTTCCTGGGCAGTAATTGACCACCGGCGGGATCCATGCCATGGACAACAGAAACCCCGCCGACGTTCTACGACTCATGTCCTTCTTCAACACCAACAAAGCCACTTCCAGCAGCTGAAACATCATGGTCGCCCCGGACGATTACCAGAAGCTCGACGCCTGGGTCGACGCCCACTTCGACGAGGAGCTCAAGTTCCTGCAGACCCTGGTGCGGCTGCCAACGGACACGCCGCCGGGCAACAACGCCCCGCACGCGGAGCTGGCAGCCGAGCTCCTCGGGCCCTTCGGCTTCCAAGCCGAGCGCCACCCGGTGCCGGAAGACCTCGTCCGCGGCTACGGTATGCAGTCCATCACGAACCTGATCGTGCGCCGCCGCTACGCTGAGGGCGGCCGGACTGTCGCCCTCAACGCCCACGGCGACGTCGTCCCGCCCGGCGAGGGCTGGACCCGGGACCCGTACGGCGCGGAGGTCGAAGACGGCGTGATGTACGGCCGGGCCACGGCCGTGAGTAAGAGCGACTTCGCGACTTATGCCTTTGCCGTGCGCGCGCTCGAGTCTCTTGGTGCGCCGCTGAAGGGCTCTGTGGAGCTGCACTTCACCTACGACGAGGAGTTTGGCGGCGAGCTTGGTCCCGGCTGGCTGCTCCGCGAAGGCCTCACCAAGCCCGACCTTCTCGTCGCTGCGGGATTCTCGTACGAGGTCGTCACCGCGCACAACGGCTGTCTCCAGATGGAGGTCACCGTCCACGGGAAGCAGGCGCACGCCGCCATCCCCGACACCGGCGTCGACGCGCTCCAGGGCGCCGTGGCGATCTTGAACAAGCTGTACGCGCTCAACGCGGGCTACCGCGAGGTGCGCTCGCAGGTCCCCGGCATCACGCACCCGTACCTCAACGTCGGCCGCATCGAGGGCGGCACCAACACCAACGTCGTTCCCGGGAAGGTGACTTTCAAACTCGACCGCCGCATGATCCCGGAGGAAGATCCTGTGGAGGTCGAGGCGGAGATTCGGCGGGCCATCGCCGAGGCCTCGGAGGGGCTGCCGGGCATCGAGGTGGAGCTGCGCCGTTTGCTACTTGCGAGCTCAATGCGAGAGCACCCCGGCGCGAAGCCGATGGTGGACGCGATTCAGAAGCACACGGGGGAAATCTTTGGGGAGCCGGCACCTGCGACGGGAACCCCGCTGTATACTGATGTTCGGCTGTACGCCGAGGCTGGCGTTCCGGGCGTCATCTACGGAGCCGGCCCGCGGACGGTGCTGGAGTCGCACGCCAAGAGGGCGGATGAGCGGCTGCAGCTTGAGGATCTCAGGCGGGCTACCAAGGTCGTCGCCCGGAGCCTGCGGGACTTGCTGGCTTAAGGAAGACGTGGAGGTGGTCGAGAAGGAGACATGGTCATCGGATAATGCTGGGACTTCTTTTTAATAGCCACATCTTCCCACAGCGATGAACTACTTCCTTCGTTGCTCACCGTTCCCTCTGAATGTCGATATAGGAGAGATAACGGTCAATGAAGACATTCAGGTCTGCAACGGATGTCGAGCCTGTGATTTATCTCTTATCGACTACACCCAACATCCAGCGACGGCCACAGATCTGGCCTCCGATGGTCCGATATCCGTTCCGCTGCGGGGCCGAGGGAAGATCTGAGATAAGGCTCCTTGGGGCGATTAGATCTCCGGCCGATACGGTATCGTCCTCCCGGGGTGACGTCAATATATTGAAAGGGGTGGAATAGAACCGAGAGGTCGCTGGCTTCTCCCGTAGCATCTTTTGAGTTGACCTAAATACCTCCAAGAATCTCTCCCATCTTCAATCCAACAGACATGAAGCCTCGAGAATCAACGACGACTTGCTTTTGGGCATATACACCATGGTTTTATCTTTGAAGACATTCGTCATCAGTCGATACCGGCTAAATCTTATCTTCTCATGATCTCTCGCAGAACTCTTCATATGTCAGTTGATATCAAACTGAGAGGCAGTCCCGCAGTTTGAGGAACGATATTGAGAGATTAAGTCTTGATTTTACCTACCTCTTCATATAACTCTAAATCAGAACGCCGCAAACACTCGCTCAATACGATGCATAAGGTCCATACCGCCACCGCTTGCTATTCTCCTCAACCCACCACCTCGCAACGAATGCCGCCTCCTCGGCCCAGCGCGCAGCCTCCTCGCCGTGCGCCTCCTGCACAGCCATCAGGAACCCCTTGAAGTCGAAGCCCAGCACGGGATCCTTCTCCCGCGGGTCCTTCTCGACGTCCGAGAACCGCCACTCGACGTTGTCCAGCACGGGCACGACCATCCGCCACGCCTTCTGTCTTGCGTCCCGCACGCCGAGCATCGCGCGCCCCGGGTTGATCACGGTGAAGTGCCAGCTCGCGACTTCCGGTGTGGACGCCTTCACGGGACGGATTAGGGATTGGCCCTCGTAGTTGGCGAGCAAATCGCCCGTCGCTCGCCTGGCCTCGCCCGACAGCGACCCCGTCTCGAGGAGGAGGTCGAGCACGGTGGGCAGGATCTGCTGGCTCGACACGGGGGCGTCGATCGTGATCGGCGGGAGCTTCGGATGCGACAGCACGAGCGGGACGTGGTTGCTCCCGACGTTGGGGTTGTAGTAGCTCGCGAGCACGTCGTTCTCGGGTATCGAGAGGCCGTGGTCGCCGACCAACACCACCAGCGTCTCGTCGGCGACGCCGAGCGTGTTGAGCAGGTCGAGGACGCGGCCAAGCCAGCGGTCGTCGTAGCCGATGGCGTTGACGTAGTGCGACAGGTCGTCGAGCCCGCGGCCCAGGGGCACGTACGTCTCGTTGTCGGGCATGTGGTACGGGTGGTGGCTGGTGCTGGTGATGTGCGTGAGGAAGACGCGGCCGTTGTCCTTCTTGGCCGCCTCGAACTGGTCGCGCATGTAGTCCTCCAGCGGCGTCTCCTGCATGCCGAAGTAGTTCACGTTGGGGAGGTCGACCTTGCCGAATTTCGCCTTGCTGCTGCGCAGGTATTCGCTGTCAATGAGGCCCTCGGCGGGAAAGCCGATCTTCCGCATGATTTCGTAGAACTTGTCGTACTTGAGCGTCACGGACTGCATGAAGCTCGACCTCCACTTGCCGTCCTTGCCGTCGTCGAGGGTGTTGAGGGCGTCGAAGATGTGCGGGAGGCACGGCTGGTAGATGTGGTGCAGATACTCGAGGTTGAAATCGGCCACGAGCGGCGCGACGCCGCATAGCGTGCCGACGAGGCTCTTCAGCGTGTACGTCGACGTCGAGTACGCGTCGTTGAAGTTCAGCCCGCCGCGGCTGCGCGTGTCGTTCTTATCGTCCTTCGGGTGCTCGAAGCCGTCGTCGTGGTCGCCCGTGAGGAACCGCGCGACCGGCGTCAGGGTGCGCAGCCGCTCGATCTCCTCCGCCGTCAGCTTCTTGTCCTCGTGAGAATCGGCGAAGCGGTTCGACGAGGCGCCCTTGAGTTTGATGGGAAACATGTCCTTCCTCGTGCTCTCCAGCGCGATCACCATGACGTGCCGGATCGACACGTCCTTCAGCTTGCCCTTTAGCGCGCGCAGCTCCGGGAGCAGCTTGTCCTCGAGGTTGGATATCTTAAGCGGGTCGGCCGCGGCGGAGTAGTGCGTCTTGTTCTCGTACCAGTCCTCGAAGCCGGGGACGGGGTCGTCGGGGAGCCAGGGGTAGTGGATGGGCTCCTGGAGGGCGGTGCGCTCGTCCCAGTGGCGGCCGATGCCGGACCCAAACACCGGCTCGAGCTTTTCCAGGTTAGGCGAGGAGTTCTTGAAGTCGACGAAGGGGAGCAGCGTCGGCGTCCAGGACATGAAGGTCAGCGAGCTCTCGTGCGGGCGGATGCTGCACATGATGACCTGCGCGAGCAGTGCGGCGCCGGCGAGGATGTACCCCGCGATCCAGAATAGCCGCACCCACGGCCAGCGTCTAACGCCGTCCCAGCCCTCGTTCAATGGCAGCCGCAGCGCCTGCTGGTCAGTAGTTTCCTTGGTGCTACCACCGCCGTGCTCGAGGTCGTGCTGCGGGATCTCGGCGTAGCTCGGGGAGAGGGGCAGCCGGAGCCGGGCGCCGCATGGCCAGCGCCGCGCGGCGAACTGGACGGGCCAGGAGACGATGTCGGCCATCAAGCCCGCGGCCACGAAGAGCACGTCCTTGAGCGCCCAGGCGAGGAGGGCGAGACCAGTGACGACGAAGGCGAAGGTGACCAGGCCGGTCAGAAGGATGGCGCGGCCAGCGGCGTCGCCGGCGAGGCCGATGTTGCGCCAGTGGATCTCGGCGCCCGTGACGAAGAAGAAGCAGATGCCGACGACGTTCAGCACCGTCACGAAGGTGACGAAGGTCCAGCCGGCGGTGTTGGCGACGCGCCGTAGGATGTTACCACCCTCGCCGCGCGAGGACGCGAGCCAGCCGCCGAGCAGGAGGCGCAGGAGGATGATCAGGACGATGTCCTGGGCGAAGAAGGAGTAGCCCCAGCGCACCAGGTGGACCGTCGGCAGGGCGGAGAGGTGCGTCACGATGTGGACGACCTTGCCGCCGAGGACGGCGATGCAGGCCAGGCTGAAGACGAAGCGGTGGCTTGCGAACCGCGAGCCGAGGGCTGTTACGAGCCGTCGGATGCCCCGCGGCGGCGAGGAGGATCTCGTGTCATTGTGCATATTGGATCAGGTTCGGCCGGGTGGCCGTCTCTGGAGGTGAGGGACGAAAGTAGGGAATCGGATTCAAGGAGCGTGGGTGTGATTCGCTTTCATATTTCGTTCGACCCGGCAGTATGGATAGAGTGACGACGAAACAAGACGTTGTGGGTGGGGTTTTGGAAAAAGAGGAAACGAATAGAAAAGAATCAACAAGAGAGAGAGAACGGGAATGGGGAATAGGCCGGGACAAGTCAGCAAGGTCCCAGGCAAACGGGAACAGGTTCAAAGGAGAGGACGAGACACGTTCGTCGTGGGCATCGAGGGGTGGTTATGCAGCAAGCCGTTCCAGGCTCCAGCATTTTCATTCAGCCTTCGGTGGAGGGAGGGATGGGCGTTTGCCGTCCGACCCAGTGCGGCGCCGCCCCTCCCATTCACCATTCATGGGTTGGCTCGCCTGGGGAGCTGAGATGTGAGAGCGTTTGCCCGGGTCTGCGGCACCTTTTTTTTGGTGCAAGCAATCTCAGCCCCCTTTCCCTGCTCTACCAGGCCCTGGGTGTGTGGCACGGGTGGCCGGCCTGGTTTGCAAACACTTGCATAAAGAAGAGAAGGAGGAGACACTGATGAGAAAGAGGAGAAGGGATTGACATTGAAGGTGTCAGAGAAGAAGCTCCTCCTCCACATTGGCGGTGCCACGATGCCCCAGTTGGGAATACGAGCAGGCGACTAGGAGGAGGCGTTAAGGGTTCATCCTTGCGTCAGCCCCAAAACGCCTTCCACCAATGACAAAGGGGGAAGGACGGCGTCGTTGATCGATAGTAAGAACATGGAAAAGAGGACAGTCATCAGATGCTACTCTACTCTGACCGTAGTTTGGACGCTAAACTGCGGTTGACCGGCTTCTATTAAGCCAGCGGCCAGACTGGCCCCTTATTTGTCTAGTGTTAGTAAGGCCCCCAGGCAGCTGGGCTACGGGGACAGAGAAGCGAAGTAAACGACTGGATAAATTTACCTGGCGGAGGCTATGTGTCAAAGTTGTGGCTAACCTCCGCCCTCCCCCTGGCGTTGCCATGCCGCTCTGGGTTGGGCGACTTTGCCGGAAACAAGCTTTTTCTGGCTTTGGGGGTTTAGGTCAGGGTTCCAGCCCGGCCCACCGGCGACGTGATCACACGCTATTCCCATGTTGGATGGGCGAGTTCGACATTGTGTAGCCCGCGGGGTGCGTTAGCTGACGGTGTTAGGGACCGACCTAGAGGGAGGGAAGGGGCCTCGCGTGTTTTTGAGTGTCCCTGGGTCATGCAACGAAGTAAAGGTCGGGTAGACGTTAGTATTCAGGGATCGATACGTTGTTCCAAGGGGCCAACGGCACGAGTCATCTGTTCTGATCCACGATGGTATGGACGTGCCGTAAATAAACCCGCACACCAGACTCGTCCCATCTTCAAAACCAAAAGGGCCCCCAGTTGTTCTGGTCGGCGACTAGAAACTTGGCACGTCAGAGCCGCGGGAGAAGGAGAGACACATTTCCTTCTGGGAGTTAGGTTGCATGTGGTGTGGGTGCCGAGGGAGAGACATCTAACCGGGGAGAGAAAAACAGAGTTGAGGGAAGAAAAGGGAACCAAAACTTGGCACCCGCAACGCTGAACTCTGAAAGGTTTCTTTTAGTGCGTTGCCACATGCCATGCCATGTCCCCCATCTCAGATCCCCTGCCAAGGCCTCTGGCGTGCTTCTTAATGCAACTCCCATGATCCGTCTTGGAGGATTGGAGACAGGACTTGAAGGAGACACCTACGAATCCTTAAGAATGACGCTCAGGATACCGAGATCATCGTCTTGTGACGCCCCGGAACGTAGCACAAGTTGGTCGGACAGAGACGATCGAGGGAGGCCTGCAAAAAAGAGGGAGATTGTCCACCCCCTTATTAGATGGGACCCGCGTGTAACCCGGGCACACAATCAAACGGCACGACGGCACGCGACCACTCTCCTCCAACAGTCTAATTTCTATTAGTTAGCCTTCTTTGTGATCAGCCCGGAAGCGAAGCGAAGCAATCGCCTGTGCCACCAATGCAACGATCCATCCCCCCGTTCCCCCCTCACACGACACCCACACCCCCCCCCCCCCCCTTTCGCTCTGCGCCCGAACGCCCGATTCCGCCTTGCTCCGTCCATCCTTTCCCCGCCCTGCGGCGCTGAGGCGCGTGCCGCAGCGCGTCGCCCTGTTGTGGTTGCCCATGGCTTGTCGCTATGGCGTCGGGAGGGTTCAGCTGGCTGGTAGCTTCGATTTTCCCACTCAGCTGGGAAACTGTTAGTGCGATACCTGCGTTCTGTTAGTCTCCTGCCTCCAAAAAGCACCAAATCACTAACAACCTCGAGTCAATCGAGGAATGGCATGTGTCTTTACTTGGAAACGACAGGGCAGAGTCAAATTTCCATCGCAAAACCAGGGCCGTCCATCAGGACATCCAGAGGTGCATTTGACCGGACTGCTGAAACCTGTTTGAGTGCCTGGCGACGGCAACTTGTCGCACCAAAGGCCACGACACTGCCTGGTCAAATGATGAATACATGCATGGCATTCAAGTTCTGCCCAAAACCGGATCCCACCAGGTGAAGCCCGTCGTCGATGAAATGACTGGAGACTGACGAGTCGAGCTTTCGTATGCAAGCACTGGTAATGGTCGTGTAGTTCATACCCGATGATAGGGGCATCGTTCCACGTCCACTTACATGCACGATATGATGACCTTCTCGGCATCTTCTGAACCGGAGAAAAGGGTTGTTCTATGGCAAGATGTTGCTCCTATACTGGGACAGCAACTCCCAAAGACAGACATCAAGTTGACTTCATCTCTCATGGCGCGTGACCCATGACTATCACGGCCCGAATACCATCAGTACTCCGAGACCATGATGTATCCCCGATCAACTTCAAGACATTATTACGACTCCGATTTCAATTGGTGCGAGTCGCCAAGAGCTCGGGCGGAGGCGTACCATGGACAATCAGGGCAGCTCTGCATTAGTCCTTCTCAATTGAGCTGCCCAGCCTTCTCCTCACGCCCGCCTGACCATCTGACGCGAATGCCCTCATCCCTGAACCCGAACGATGACTATGCCGGCCCTCATCGAGTTCCCTCGACGCGGGGCCGAGGAGATCTTACGGGTCGAGTATATTTCGCCCAGGCTCTTCAAGCTCACCCTCCCGCAGCACAACAAGGCAGCCATCTTCGCCGACGCCATCGAGCGCCTCGAATCAGGCCGCGAGGAAACGGACCTCATCCTCCGCAACCTCCGCGCCTGGGCCCCGGACGTCGCGGCCTCCTTCCGAGCCCGCACGCCCGACGTCGTCCTCGACACGCCCTTCCGCCTTGTCTGCCACGGCCCGACCGACAGCGATGATGACAGCCCCGCCGGCATCCCGTTCGACTGCCGCTTCGTCGTCCGCCAGTTCCTCGCCGTAAGCTACAGCTGGCACAGCCCCTCCTGGCCGGAGCGCACGCCCATCTCGGCTCCGGAACCCGGCGGCGTGTGGCCCGTTGGCCGCCGCTTCGCCGACGCCATCCTCGCGCTGCGCGGGCACCCGCGCGAGGGCGTGTGGATGGACCAGATCTGCATCAACCAAGCCGACGAGGACGAGAAGCAGCGCGCCATCGCGTGCATGGTCGTCATCTACCGCTCCTGCCGGCGTCTCGTCGTCCTGCTCGAGGACGTGGAACTAACGGACGCCGAGGCCGCGCTGCCGTCGCAGTACGACAACCTAGCCACCGTCGCGGAGCACAACGCCGTCCCGCGAGACGAGCGCGACGTACCGCTGTTCATCTCCATGTTCGACAAGGTCGCCGCGGCGCGCTGGTGGCAGCGCGCGTGGTGCTTCCACGAGTTCGTCGTCGGCGAGCCGTGGAGCGACAAGCGCTTCCTGGACGTCCACCAGACCGTCTTCGTCATGGGCCTCGAGGGCGGGCGGACCTGCGTCGTGGACTGCCTGAAGCTGCGCCTGCTGCTGTCCGCAGTGATGATCAAGCTGCAGCATCGGAGCCCGCTGGGGAAGCACCTCGAGCCGGTGCTGTCCGGGTTCGCGCAGCGCACGTCGCCGCTGCACGACAGCCCCGTCCGCCGGGCCGGCGCGACCAAGGCGAGCTTCCTGGGGCGGTTCAATGCCGTCGTGCGGACGGATTGCTCGGTCCCCGGGGACCGGCTGAGCATCTGCATCAACCTCGTCGGGCTGGGGATTGCGTACTTTCGGGACGCCGGGGAGGAGCCGTGCGCGGATGACACCTTTTATCATGCGATACTGCTCGCGCTCGCGGCGGGGGAGAAGAGGCCGCTGGCGTTTGCGAATCAAGAAGCCCTCGTGGTCCGTGGGAGACGATCGTGGCTGGAGAGGCCTGTCGCGGCGACGGACACGACCTGGGGCAAGTTCACCCTCGGCGGCATCAAGGGCCTGCATGAGATATCTGTCGGCAGGATGGTTATTGACATGGTCTTCCTCGAGAGCCCCTGGGAGACGTGTAACGACGAGGACGTGAAGGTGACGTACGACATTTTCCCGGACACCATCCCGAGCACGCAACCGCCCCTCAAAGCGGGAGGGATGCGCGGCGTCCATCTCTCCTACACGAACGAAGAACTCGACGCGCCTCGTCGGCGGTTCCTGGCCGCTGTGGTCGCCGCGGGCCCCAGGTTCCTGCGACGCCTCTGGCCCCAGCTCGAGCGGGACGTTGTCCAGGGGAACTACAACAGCGGCAACTTTGGAGACTTTGTTGCCAACGACGACCTGGGGCCCAGTGCTGAGGCCCTTCTCAGGGCTCTAGATGCGGGCGAGGAGGAGGAGGACACGGTCGACGCGGAGACGGCTCTGCTTTTCATCACTTGGGTGACCGACCCGCGGTCCATCTCCTGGATTTCGTGGCTGGTCTCGCGTATCCGATGCACGCGGGACGGCGAGGAGGCGCTTCTGACGTACATAACGTGGACGAGCCACTTCCAGGGCTATGATAAGGCGAAGCAAGCTCTCGTCGCCGTCCCGACGGATCTGCTGAAGGAGGACTGCGTGCTTACGAGGGCGTGGCTGGTCGTGCCGGCGGGCGATAGGAAGAGGGAGGGAGAGTGGACGGTCGTGGCGAAGGCCTTGCTGCTGGGGGAGCCTGACCTCGAGGAGCAGTCGTTGAAAGTGGGGGACGACGGAGAGTCTGATGCCGGGGTCCGGTTGAGAAAGAGACAGACTATTCTCGCCTGACGGCCCAAATCAGAGAAGATTTCCGATCTTCTGGTGGGGATAACATACAGTTGGATGAATGTCTAATGTCCGATGTTCCTTGACATAGGTAATTTGCCAGCCAGGGCGACTGTAAGACGAATCAATCCAGCTAGACACCTCGGAACCTCTCCAAGCACGTGTGTCATTCCCGAGAGAGTTCACACACGTACAAGACGAGTACTATCTCAGATTTCGCAACTGAACATGAAGTAAGCTATCTACGCCACAACGTCACTGATTCCCGCTTGACGCGCTTGCTCGGCTGAAACTCCCCAGAGTACATCTTGAAAAAGTCGATAGTCTCGGTCGGATGCGTGCCGGTGACGTTGTTGAACGCCGTCGTCGAGATGTAGCTCATCTTGCCCTCCCTGACGAGTGCGTAGTACCACTGCTGCTCCGAGTTGTCGCTCTGCGACTGAACCCGCAGGACCTTCTTGGCCTCAGACCCAGGGAAGCATGTCAATATCACCAGATCCTATCGCTTCTGGCTTGGAAATCTCTGCAGCCTACTCGGTGATGTCCTCAAACTCCAGTTTCGTGCCCAGGGCCTGGCTCGCTGCCGTGGCCAGCTCCTCGCCGGCAGAAAGCATGGGGCCTGGCGGCGAGAAGTACTCAATTTAGGGTTGTGGAATAAAAGGCCCCTTACGACCAGCGCACGAGCCGATATTGTATTGTCTCATTCAAACATGACCTTTGTACGAGGTTCTTTTGGTCCGATTCGGGGAAGAATCTCGTCCACTAGTCCATAATGTTCAATGCCATCCCAAGTACATTGAATGGGTCATAGAATCATGATGCCAAACACCATTATTGTCGAAGCATAACTCAAGTTAACTAGAGCTGTCCTCGGGTTGCAGTGAGATGTTGCTAGCATGTCAGCCTCGGATACTTCATTGAGCTATTCCCAAGTTTCGTGGGGGTAACCGCAGATCTGGAGACAAGGTCGTCTCGCAAGAGATCACTGCAGTAACCCTCACATGCAGAGCCTATGGATGAGTAAACCCGCTCTGGTTTACGTGCCCCGGAGGCTTGTTGCTGCTACCTTGAGATCTCGGATGGGCTCACATGCGAATGCGATGCGGCAGCAGCCGAACCTCCGAGATTCACGCATGCACGATGAAACTCACGCGCGGATGGCTGAATGAATGAGCCTCGGCACAAATAGCTTCATGTTTCACAGCTCCCCGTCGGTATCGAGCTGCACGGACCGATGAGACAGGGACCATCACTGTCTTGCAATAGGTATTTACAAACAAAACCAAGATGGCACCCATGCTCTCATCCCGGCGCCATCTTCACTCTTCACCAACATGGACCCAATAAGCATCATCACAGCAGCAGCCTCCCTAGCAGGCGCCGTGTTCGCGGCCTCGCTCAAGGTCAAAAACACCCTCGA
>WIGM01000103.1:0-70099 GCA_014235935.1 Colletotrichum musicola
TCCTCTCTTGAGGATACACAGGTGCCGGGACTTCGTAAACACACGTTGGAGCTCGCAGCGTCTGTGCAGGACAGCTGCTTGAGGCGTCACATTGAACAAGTCGGCCGCCTCCTTCGAGGCATTGATCTGTTTCTCTCAGGAGATGACGCCCTGCTCAAGATGTCTGAAACGGAGAGAAAGGATGGATACAAGCATTTGGAAAAGGCTCTTGGAAAGCTCGGAAAGATTGGTCAAAGCCGTGAATTACAGAACAACTGCTTATTAGCTTGGCAGACACTCAGTGAGGAGATAAAATTTTGCATCGACGATTGCAAGAAAGCCGTTCAGAACGTCTTGAAGCGCCTGCCGAGGGGCGCTTGCAAGGCTTCCGCTGAGGCTCTGGAAACAGCGCAGGGCTGGGGCCTATCGACAGATTCTGGCGGTCTTCGTTATGGAACATACAAGGCTACGTGTCGCCGCCGGTTCGTACCCTGTAAGTTGGTGTTGTTGTTGTTGTTTTATAATGAGCTGACTGTTCGCAGTGGATTGTTCAAGGGTGCAGCCGGCTTTCGCGATTCCAACGAAGGTAAACCAACCTCCTACCAGGCCCAGAAACTTGCCGCTGTTCAGCGCAAAATAATTCGGGATTGAGCTTTCGCACGGCTTTTGATGATTACGACCAACTGCTGACCGAAGTTGTAGAACTTCTCAAGCCCCTCAAAATCGTCACGGCCAAGCATTGGGACCAAGCTTTCAACAAGGAACTTCCCGAGTTCCTCGATGACCTGACCACGAGCTTCAAGAAGTTGATCGCTGCTTTCCATCAGATGATGGGAGGCCGTCATTTTCTATCCGAAAACAGCGACGCAGTCCACCATGTTCTCACGAAGCACATTGCTGCCCTGGACAAGACTCTTGTTCACATTTCCAGCCTGTACAAGAACCTGGCAAAAGACGAACATCGAGGAGCAAACAGGCTGTTCAACCCAGCAATTGAAGGCTCTTTGCGAGACGCTTACAATCGGTGTGCTCAAGTCGGAGGTGAGTAAGACATTTGCGCAATCAAGACTCATGGAGGCCAGAGTTCAAGATGAAAAGGATGGCATGTTTCAAAACGCGACGACCGAGGTTGAAGACGCGGTCAATCGCATGCTCCTAGACCTCGAGACAATGATCCGCCGCAGCATGAACCAGATCGTCACCACGATGGAACAGGACTACACCGGCCTGATTGGCACCGCGGCCACCGAGGCCGACAAACGCGACAGGAAGATTCTGCAACCTGTTCTTGACGAGTTTTACAAGAGCCTTGTCTTTGCCCTGAACGCAGAGGCGGAGGCCGAAGTTGTTCAGGATGCTGACATGGCATATAACGAGGACGAGGGAGACGGTGAAGAGCATTCCTTGTACGATGACGAGTGAAAGAACTTATTGGGTCATTGAAACTCTCGTGAAGGACGGGAGTCCTACGATGATTACTGGCAGGATTTCACCACATGGATGACAGGAAGGACTGGACATTGCCAACCATGTTGGATCGCAGACCATGAAGTTGCTTGAGATACCTGTACTACTTGCTACCTTTAGAAAATGACCTTTTGGCCACCACCTTTTCTCACGTCTGCTACTGTCCTCTTCAGGTGTGGTTGTATTAGCGCTGCAGAAGGACCCTGGCCCACGCTCCTCCGCTCAAAATGGTGCCGAATTTGGGGAGACCTCTTCCCGTGGATTATTCGCCTGGGTCAAGAACAGACTCAAGGAATGCTGGGTGCTAGTACGAAGCTGTAGAAGTGGCTCAGACGTTTCGTCCAGTGACTGGACGCTGAAGGAGGAGTTGAAACGAGAGGGAATTTTCTCTCGCGAAATCACTTCGGCAAGCCAGATGCCCAGGTTAAGTACCTCAAAATCCCATTAACAAAGTATCCCTGGTTCTATGGTCTATTCAAATGGATTTTAGTAAACACAGCATCACTTTACACCTCTGGCACGGTCGCAGTCGACTTGACCTTTCTATCAGAATCACCAGAAGGAGAGCCCGCCCTCTCGTGGGCGTCCACAGCAGCCTCGATGACCGTGTTTCTGTAGGCCTCCCGCTTTGGTCTGTGACGGCCGTCAGCACGATGCCAAGATGAAATGAAAAGAGGCCAAGAACTTACAGCAGGTACTTAACATCAATGTATCGAAGCACGCACACCATGCCGATGACGAGAACTCCGATGGCGATGGACGATTGCCAGGCGTATTTGTCTGCTACAGTCAGCCAGGAAACTCGGAAGGAAGCACGGGACAGAAAAGCACGTACAGTAGGGAGCCTGGGTCGCAGGCCAGACCAGGACTTGGGACCACGCGGAGATGGCGTAGTAGCCCGCGATCGAGACACCCACGATCAGGGTCCTCGCCTCGGGGTCTTGGGGCAGCAGGTCTGCGAGCCAAGCGAAGATGAGGGGGGCTGTGCCCATGGCGGTGAAGATGATGAAGAAGCTTGCGTACGCCGTGCCGAGGGGGGTCGTGGTGGGGTGCGTGCTCCAGACGCTCATTGCGATGCAGACAGCGAGCCCAATGACGGCTGTATGAACGATGAGTACAACGACCCTGATAGATGAGGATGTAAGACCCATGCTTACCTTGGACAATAATCAAAGTCCATCGGGTCATCAATAGATCGGAGAGAATTGCCCAGACCCAAACTGCGATGTTCAATCAGCCTTGGATACAGCAGACGTGCCAAGAGGAGTGTACTGACCGAAAACAACATTGATCGCACTGGCACCGATCGGGATCGCATTGACTTGAGAGGTCGTCCACCGCGGGCTGCCGTCCGCGTTCTTCAAGCTCTTCAGGAACAGGTTGAAGTAGTTGTTACCGTACGTCTCGAGAACGGTGGCAATGTACAGCACGGGCAGGAAGTAAATGACCCAGCTCTTGAATGCTCGTCTGCTGGTTGTTAGCGAATATGGGCGAGTCCGCCAGGGAGTGAAGCCTACCTGGCTGCGGCCCATGTCATCTTCTTGGGCTCGGCCTTTCCGTGGCGCTCCAATCGCTCCATGGCAAGCCGCGCGTGCTCCTTCTTAAACCAAAAGGCGCGCGGGTTGGGGTTGTTTGGGGTGTCGGGAAGCAGCACGAAGCCCATGGCACCGACGACGACGGTCATGATGGCGTTGACCACGAAGAGCCACCTCCAGCCGGGGAGACCTGGGTTTCGCTGTTAGGATTATCAACCATCTCCAGGGGAGGGGGGATTGTACCGTGCAGCCCATGCATCGAGCTCCTGATAGCCACCTGCAGCGCTCCTGACATCATGGACCCGACTGCCTGGCAAGAGTGATAAAACCCCATGCGCTTGGCAAGCTCCGAGGGCGTGTACCAATGCATCAACAGCGTCATCATGCCCGGCCAGGCTGAGCTTTCACAAAGACCCAGAAGAACCCGGAGAACGTAGACGTGCTGGGCAGTCTTGACGAGCGCGAACATGCCTGTTATGACGCCCCAGCAGACCTCGAGGCCGGAGAGCCAGTAGCTCGGCCGCACGTATGTCAGAATGACTTGCGACGGGATGAGCATGATGCAGTAGGCGATGTTGAAATAAGTCGTGAAGCTGAATGCAGGTTAGTGCGAGAACACATCGCGGGCGGAACGAAACCACAGGAAACTGACTAGTTGTACTCGTTGCCGTAGAGGTTGAGATCCTCCTTCATGCCCGAGACGTAGGCATTGCTGATGTTGGTCTGGTCGAGGTCTAGATATTGTTCGTCAATGGCTTTCCATCGTCTCGGCGCCTAGAACACTAACACTTAATGACTGTAGTCCTGGTTAGTCCAACACAAAAATCACGGCATCAGTCGTCAATCAGTCTCACCTTGCGAAATACAACCAAACGTCATCAGGAATATGTCCAATCGCCTCACGAGTTGGGCCTCCTCTGGCGTCCGCTCGTGGCGCGCCGCGAATGCTAGAGTTCCGAATCTCATCTTGACAGATTAAGCTGCGAGAGACTCGGGGATTGGCCTGTGGAGGGGGGATAAAACGATAACAAGTCTCAGTTGCAACAGAATTGGAGTTGTCCCGTCCTTTGTACACACAATTCCCCCGCAATCGGACACTTTTGATTAACCACACAGATAAGCCAGAACCGGCCGGTAATCTCGAACCATACGGGTGACAAGTCTCTATCACCCAATCCCGGTTGCTGCAGTAGCATCGTTATCACTAGGTAATTACCTCCGATTGTTGATCCCATACTTTGTGGAGTTCCCCCGGCTTACAACGGTACATGGTAGAGCAGAGTAGCATTCAGTACCGTACGTCGAAGTAGGGCGCGGGTTCTCATTGGAGCGGCGAGGGTCTCGCACGAGTCGGCAACTCCTCCGACAACGCAGGCCCCGTGCGGAACCAAATGTGAGAGTCAGAGTCAGGTGAGGGTTTTATCCTTTGCTTTCCGCACTGCCAGATGTAATTTGATAGATTCCCCATTGCCGGAATTGAAGGGCTAGCTTCCGTTGTGGGTATGGGGAACCAGTTGATTGACCCCGGTTTCGCGAGGAAGTGGGCAGCGTGCCCTCCGACGAGCGGCGGGTTGCCCCGGCTTTGGCTACGTACGCAACTTCACTTGCAGTTGGCCGTGGGCAACTCCTGGCCTCGGAAATGATGCGATTATCATGTTAGGTTCCTGCACCTCATATTCGTCACCGCGTGCGGGATTCCCCGCAAGCCAATGCGAAGCCGGAGGAATCCGAACGGGCATGCGGAAGTTTGTCATTATGTTTATCGTGCGGGCGTCTTATTAAAGTCTTGCCAGTCTCGATAGACTGAGCCAATTCACGTTTCGCGAAGCAAACCAGCTTGATGGCACCATGACCGGTCTTCCTGTCCCAGACCCCTGCATTTCGTTCTGGCAACAGACGACCAGATCGTACCCGTACTTGAATCATAACCAAGATGAGTCTGTACCAAGTACCTCGAAGTACGTCGTAATCGGCTCTGGCCTTTCTGGCGCGTTGACAGCCTACAAGTTGATCGAGGGCGGCGTGCCAGGGTCGGAGATCGTGATCCTCGAAGCACGGGAGGCAGCCAGCGGTGCCAGCTCTCGGAACGCTGGACATGTCAGGCCCGACGCTTTCCGAGGTTTCACATTGTACAAGAGGCTGCATGGCCCAGAGCAGGCGCTCAAGGTTCTCTCCAGCGAGCGAGACGTATTTCACGCCGTCGACACTTTTGTAAAAGAGCACGGTGTGGCATGCGACTTCAACCCGACGACCACGTTTGACGTCTGCTTGACGCAAGAGTTTGCCGACCACAACGCCCAGAGTCTGTCGGAGTATCAAGCCGCCGGCGGGGATGTGTCGCACATCAAAGTCTACTCGGCCGACGAGGCACGAAAGAGAACGGGCATCCAACAGGCATTTTCAGCGTACGAATGGCCGGCCGGGTCGATCCATCCAGCTAAGATGGCCCAGTGGCTCCTGGCCCAGAGCATCGGTAAAGGCGCGCGGCTATTCACCCACTGCCCGGCGACTTCATTGAAGAGATCCGAGTCGACCACAACCCAGACCCTCTGGGAACTACATACCCCTCGTGGGAAGATCACGACACCGACGGTGGTCCATTGCACCAACGCTTTCGCGCCGCATCTGCTCCCGCAACTGTCGCACGCCATCTCGCCCGAACGAGCCCAGGCTCACGCCTTTATTCCTCCACCGGCGCTTACAGGAACCAAGGTACTGCCCAGCACATTTTCGTTGAGGCACGGGCTGTCGCATTTCTACTCGATAAGCCAGCGCCCGGCCGACGGCATTGTCATCGTCGGGGCAGCAGTGGCGAGCCCAAATGTCAGCAAGCAGGCGTATCTGGAGCGACAGACAAACATAGACCGTGACATCAGCGAGGAGGTCCGGGACGACTCGGTTGCAAACTTCCAGAACTGTTTCCCCGAGTGCGGGCCGGAAAAGCTCAGCCGGGGGGAGGGGCTGCAACACACGTGGACCGGCATCGTTGGCATGACACCTGACAATGTGCCGTTTATCGGGAAGGTCGTTGACTCTCCTGGTCAATGGGTGTGCGCCGGATTTAACGGACATGGTGAGTCTACCCGGCCATTCTGCGTATAATTTCCTGCTCTAACGATGACTTCTTAGGCATGGCCAGGATATTCACCTGCGCGCCAGGCCTGGTCAAGATGATACTGGGGGGCACCTGGAAGGACACTGGCCTGCCCGAGTGTTTTGAGCTGACGGCGAAGCGGTTGGACAGAATCAAAGCGGGAGTTCGCGAGTAGGCCGACCAAATTTCATCCGAGATACACCGTTAGAGCTTTGAGATAGTAATTATATAGGTAAAGAACGGGAGCGGTTTGACAAGAAAAGACAGGCAAAGAACCAAGCAGTTGTTGATTCGAAGAACTTCGAAACGGTACTTCGGACGTCGGAGGCGGGCAAGAAGCCGCATGTATGGGATCCACTTTGAAGTGGACCGTGCGTTGGGCGGTGGCCAACTGCTCCCACGTCCAACGGCAGAATCCAGAATTTTGTCGTCTTCATCACGTAGGGACATCCGTCGCGCACCACGTACCGTGCCGATTGATCCATCTATTATTACTGACTCTTGAGACGCGGGACAGTACAGACTGACTTCTGCTCTATTTCCGAGAAAGAAAACGACAAACTGCCGCAATGACGAACCTCGCCCCAGAAACCCCTCCAGGCCGTGGAATTTCCTCGCGCTTGCTGACGATGAAGTTCATGCAGAGAGCCGCCGCGACAGGATCTCCCGCCGAGCCCTCCCCCGAAGAGCCGTCCTCCAAGCGCCGCAAGTTCCAAAACTCTCCCCTCACCGGAGACTTCCACTCTTTCGACCAGGCGGCTGTCCAGGCGGCCTTGAAGGCGCAGGAAGCTAAGCGCTTGTCGGCGCTGGAAAAGTCCAGGGCCGAGCTGGCAGATACGCACTGGGTGTTGGACGGCGCGGCGGGAGGGTCGAACAACGGCGGCGCGAGCGCGCGGCCGAACATCGTCTACGTTGGTTATGCCGAGATTGACGGGGCAGCTGCGTCGGACGAGTCCGAAACTGCTCAGCCAGTTGGAAGAAAGAGGATTGGAAACTTTGGGAGCAAAAATGCCAAGGTATGTGTTCCGACTGTCACCGTAGGGCTGCATGCTGACCGTTGCTCAGAAGCCGGGCGCGGCTGAAGATGACAGTGATTCGGGGTCCTCGAGTGACTCTGACGAGTCCAGCGACGACGAGGGGCCGTCATCCGGTGGGAATGACACACCTTCGTCCAAGTCGAAATCGAAGAAGGGCGAAGGTCTCTCGTCAGCGGGACAGGGACGAACGAGAGTCAATCTCAAGCCACAAAAGTCCGTCGAGTCGGTCAAAGCCCGCGAGTTTCGAGACAAGAGGAAGAAGAAGGAAGTGAAGCTGAACCAGCTGTCTTCAATTTCCGGTGCAGGTGGTTGTTCCAGCCCTGGAGCGGGCAAACCCCAGGCCGCCTTCACCTGCCACAACTGCGGCAAGGCCGGCCATAAGATGGCCGAATGCCCCAAGCAGCGGAAAGACGGCAAGCGGAAGTCGTTCCAGAGATCATAATGAATGTAGCATTTGTTTGCGCGGTCTTTTCTTATCATGATACCCCAAATTGCTCAAGCTGAGCATGCTCACGGTTCGCCAGGCTCTCGTTTGCTCGACAGGACCGGAGGGTAGTGGGCATTTCACATTGTGCTTTTGTTTGAGAAACTACGCATAGCCGAGAAAAGAGAGGGAACAGTGAGAACCCATTGAATGAAGACACCGCTTTTAGTTGGGTGTACCGCGTGAATGGCTGTCTGCTGGAGGCCGCACCGGCGTAGCCCGTCTTGAAATGAAAAAAGGACCCTAGGTGGGAGATAACGAATCACCAGAACATGTTTACAGCCGACCGCCTTGAACCGAGATGATCGAAGTGACACGTCATATATGAGTTAGTAGTTGGGGTTGAGCGGGAGCAGCTCTAGTTGGAGTCGACCACGATCCAAGATACCCCGCGAGGTCTCGGGCCGTTCCCAGCAGACAGTGCTGGGGTTCAGGCACTTTTCTCCTCTCTGTTCTCATTTACCTCGCTCTTTTAAATCAAGGGGACTATTATTTCACACCCCCAAGATGAGTATTTCACGTCCCCTCTAGCTATTCTAACCTACTACTATCTACTTTTAGGATATTATTATTACTATCGTTTGTCATCCTTATTGTCGTCCGTCATCGTTATTGTCGTCCGTCATCGTTATTGTCAGTCATCGTTATTGTCAGTCATCGTTATTGTCAGTCATCGTTATTGTCAGTCATCGTTATTGTTTGTCGCCGTTGTGGCCCGTCGTCGTCGTCATCGTTGTCGTTACTGCTGCTTGTGGGGTGTGGGATATTCATCTTGGGGATGTGAAATAATAGTCCCCTAAATCAATGAGGCTGTGAAGCAACGCTGACTCGCGACAACTGCCTCGCCCTGAGGCAAAAGCCAGCGAGCCAATTGCCCGTGACAGTCCGGCAACACGAGGACGCTAGCAACCCTGTCCGCAAGTTGCTTACCCATCGAGACGGAGATCTGTGTATCGATTCCCCGTACGGGCGGCGTTTCGCACGTGAAGTGTCGATCCTGTAAACTACACACGCAACTCGCTCAAAACGGCAGGACGGAAACTCTGGGGATAGCAGCCGGCATCCCGAGAAAACTCTCAGATATTGGACGGAGAGCGGTAATGTAAAGGTGGGCGGGTAATTGGGTGGGATGCTCTGCATGCACCAAAGTTTCTCGCTGCTCATCACAGAAGAATCTCGCTCGCATGGGCAATCACGGCCTGCCTGGCATGATCAATCTCATCCGACTTCATTGCCCCACCGCCTGGCCTAGATTGACCGAAACCAGATCGCTTTCTCGAGGTACACGTGGATGTGTCGTTGACCGTCATCGCGGAAAATCTCGAGACGGGAAATGGAACATTCGACGCCGTCGGCGGTGGACTCGACTCGGCTCGACGCGACTCGAAGAAGTGCCGCAACCTGGTGCAACCAGCCGGCCAACCGTTTCTGTCATTCCGTCGCACAACATGCCGGCCTGCGGTGCGATGGGGAGACGGGAACAATGGATGAAGCCCGAAAAGAATCGTCCACAGGAAATTGGAAGAATCGGAGGTGTCGCTTGTGCCACAACCCAAGCCGACCCGACGCTGGCACATCGAATGCTCCCCGAGGAGGCGAACACGATTTGGCAGTCGGATGGCATAACGCTGCGAGCTCACATCAACGTCGTAATTTGACGTAACCATGACAGCTCGCGCGCAACACCGCCGGGGGGTGTTTTGACATTCCAAATTTTCACGATGCTCGCGAGTCTGCCTGCCAAGGGGAATATCGCTTACCTCTCTCGCTTCGAGAGTGGCAATCTGTGCAAGATTGTACTAGTTCTCCAAGCTTGGGTACCTTACGCACCGGTGAAGAACGCATGACAAAGATGATAAGAGGAGCAGGTCCATGCCGACGCAATCAACGGGGTAATACCAATAGTGTATTAGTAGTAGTACCAACCGTACTACCATTACCAACGAGCCCCAGGTTGAAACGAAACAGTGGAGTCGACGAGGCTTGAACAATTCCGCGCTCTCGGAACTCGGGTCCTATTGGGGTACGGGTAGCGTACAGCATCTCCAGGGCATGCCGCGTGCAGGCATTCGTTCAGCTAGGCTCGGCGGAGTTCCTCGTTTGACGGGTTCTTTTGCACGTTTCGACAACCCACAGCGCACCCCGGCGCGACCTTCTTGGCTCGCAACTCCCGGTGCGGCAGACGTGTCCCGGTCCGGTAGTATTGGCCGGCCTGCTGGGAGAACAAGTGGATACGCCGAGGGCTTCTGCGGTAAATTGGCTGGATGGTAGGAGACATGCCGCGGGACATGTCTACACCAACAAAGGCAGGACAGGATATTAGATGCCGGGCCCCCTCCCTCATAGTCGCAGTCGCGGGCGGTGATGGGAGCGGAGCGGGCCTGGCAGCAAGCCGGTGGCCACCGCACTGACCTGGGCGATCAACGTGGCCAGCGGTTCCAGCAGGCATTCGAATGCACGTAATATCGTCAGAACAGACCGGGAACGGTTGTGTTTTCCTCATTGAAGGTAGTGTGGGTGGCATCGTCGACAGGCACGAGGCGAGCGGGACGTTCGGCCCTGTTGGCTATGGTGCTAGGAGAGGGGCTCACCAGACTCGAGAGAGGAGTATTCGCGCCGATTTATGAGGACGAGCGGCAGGCAACGGGCGGCCGGGCTTTGCGTCCCGTCTATCAGCGGTCAGTTTAAACAAGGAATCTCGGCGGGCGGCGATTTGGCGGTGGGCAGGTATTAGGTAGGTCGTGTCCAGATCGTGTCAGTTGCGGGTTTGCAGAGGAAACGGGCGAAAATGACTCGTCTGCCTACTTCCACGCACTTTCCCACGTTTCCCCCGTCTCCTTCATTCCTTCCCTCTCGCGTCCCATTTCCTCCCCTTCCTTCTCTTTCGAGAACGACGAATGCTTGGCAAGGCAGGCACGAAGGTTGGCCACGACTCGGTAGCAACGGGCAGGTACCGGGCACACTGTTAGGTAGGTAGGTGCTGGCCAACCGAGCCTCCACCGAATCATGACCTTCCGGAGTGTCTTCCGATGGCGGCGGTTCGTTCCAGCTGGTGTTGCGTCCCAATCACCTCAAGGCAGCCCGAACCGGGCCGACTGGGGCTCGGAAACGGGGCCATCATAGAGGGAAGACACGCCGCAAAGCTTTAAGGTTTGATATTCGGCATGACTGCAACGGAAGGCCTCGTGGAAGCGAAGGCGGGCCACAGTCACATGGTCTGCTCTCGGTGTGGACAGGCATGCGTGTGCGAGAGAGGGGGCAGGCAGAGTTTCCAAATTGTAATATCGTCGGGTGAGCAAGTTTACCCTTTTCGGCTGCCCGTCTGCCACTCGCCGGAAAGTGCCATAGTAGGCCGTACGTGCTACGCTGCAAAACCGTGTCCCGCCCGCAGGCCGCCGGACGCGCGCCGGAGACCACCGGAGGCCCCCGCCGGAATGTGGGGGCCGAAACACCGTCGTCCATCTCGCCTGCGCAGCAACAAACAGCAAAGAGAGGAATGCAATGGGAGGAAGACACATGTATGCATGAACTTGAGATGAGGTGTCATCGAAACCGTTCAAGAGCAACAAACACAAATCATGGTAGTATCAGTTCTCTTCAGCTGGTCCACATATGTGTATAATGTGTATGGTAGGAGCATGGCAACCCGCCAGCCGGATCCAAGCCGAGTCGCTGGTCCCCAGGGGTCTGTGCCGCCAATGGCCTCCGGCATCAGCCGCAGCGTGATCCAACGTTCATGTGAGGAGGCACGGGATTGTACATAATAGCGTCGCGGGCTAGGTTCATCCAATGCGAACGGCAGCGCACCATGCAGGAAAGCACCTGCGTGGTCTTCTTACAGCCATAGCCATGCGTTGCCGTGATAGGCGAAGACGACGAAGCTAAGTGCACCGAGCCGTTGGCTGTTGTAGAAGAGAGTGAGTGGTGTGAAGTTTGGGCTAAGAGACTTGCTGGAGGAGTTCATACTGCTGACCGCTTCATATCATCCCGAAGAATATACGGTTGTCCGGGGATGGAGATATTGGCTGGGTCAGTAAATGCGTGCCAGCGTCAAAAAGCAACAAATTGCCAAGTTTGTATTGCTTATTGGCCCGCGAATTGTTAATTTCGTTCTCATCACAACCCAACGTGGCCATTATCACCGTCTCATGGGCTCCTTGGACCTCACCATCCGGCTAACTATTCCATGAACCAATAGAGAGCTTTGTGTTTGGCAGTCTGCTTCAACCGAATCTCCGGGAAAGGTGCAGACCGGCAGCAGCACCTAGGAAAACATTAATCATGTAATTTCTTCTCTCCCTTCCTTGTACCTTTCCCGTCCTCTCTCTCTCTCTCTCTCTCTCTCTCTCGCAGAAACAAACCGTTTGTTCAAGGGTGGGACCGGGAGGGAGAGAAGACAAAAGGTCCCCTGTTCTGTTTTATTTGCTTTTTCGGCGTTGACACCCGAAACTGTCACATCCCGACTCTTCTCCCCTGTCACCGCCTGGGACAGCTCAGCGTTTTTAATCTTGCATGTCTACCAACAACTCATCTGGGGCGAGACCAGGGGTGAACGGGTCCCCGGGTATCAAGTTGTTTCCCGTGAGCCTTTCGATGGGCCAGGTGGTACGTGGCAATGGGAGGCTTTCACCGGGGTTTAATATTCTCTCTATCATGTGTTTGCGGTGAGTTATTGCTTAATTTCACAGCCCACAACGTTTCTTCGCTTCCTCCCGCGGGGAGAGAAAGAGAGAGAGAGAAGGGCGATAAACTCAGACGTTATATGCCCTGCCTACCAGAACAAGTCCGAGAGGGCATCCGGCCTCGACCGCAGGGTGAAGGCCGCCAGGGGCATGTAGTGTAAACGTACGTAGTACGGCGGGCCAACCCGCGGGTGTGTCGTTTGCTGCCCTTAGCATTACCCGCCCCTTGTTGAACCAGAGGGAAGCGATCCATGGGTGAGCGAGAGGATGATTGACATGAATCCTTCCCCTACTAAGCTGAGGGAAGGAAGCAAGGCCAAGAATGATGGAAGAAACAACCCGACGGGCCTGCTGGGCTAGCAGGCCATGCTAGCTTGGGTAGATGTTTGGCCGCCCCCTGCCCTGCTCCTTTGCGAAACATTCTTTGTCCTCCCCCCCTGCCGCGAACCCTTCCCAAGTTTCCCCAGGCCGGTCCGCTCCCGGCGCTCCGCGCCAAACAACCGCCCCCAAGTCCCGGGCTTCTAATCAAATTATCGTGTGGTTCTTGGCGGTGCATCATCCCACTTGCGAGGATCCGGCGACCGGTCCCAAGGGCCAAGGGGAGCGAGGCTGCGATTTTGAGAGGCCTGGTTCTTTGAGAGTCAAAGTGTCCGGGAGACAGGCATGCTCAGGTGTGGCAACTCCGGGGTTTATGTTCCTTTCATCACACCGGTGGGATTCCGAAGAGGTCGCTCGCTCGTCGTAATGGCGGGTCACGTATTAGATTCATCAAGGGGACTATTATTTCACACCCCCAGACTGAGTATTTCACATCCCCTCTAGCTATTTTAACCTACTATCATTTACTTTTAGTATATTATTACTATTACTATTGTTCGTCATCGTCGTCGTCGTCCATCGTCGTCCATCGTCGTCGTTGTCGTTACTGCTGCTTGAGGGGTGTGGGATATTCATCTTGGGGGTGTGAAATAATAGTCCCCTTCATCAACCGCAGAAAGGTGATCTCTCTTGACTCATTTCGTCACCAGCTTCGGGCGTTGCTGTCCCGTCCCTTGCAGGCCTCTGAACTCCACATCCATTGAAATTGAAATCTTTGCACATGTGTATGGTTGTCTTCAATCCGTCGCTTTTCTGTTTGTCTAATAACCCCCGCCTTGTCCACACCACCCACACACGTAGCGTGACATGGCCCGCCAGGGCCTGGCCGTCGAGGATCTCTTTGGCCTCTGACATTAACATCCGTCTGATATACCTAGGTAGGCAACTGGATTCAGGTGGCTCCAGCCATTTCTTGCCGGCCAGCCTTGCTGGAGCCTGGCGTACGCCGAACTGCTGCAACGGCATACTGCTAGTACATAGTACACGACTGCCAACTTCGTTTCACCAAGTGCCTGACAACGGGCCTCTATCTCCACGTGGAGCATCGTGTGTCGGGGTATCCCAGCAGAGTGTGCATTCAAGGGGGGCGCGAATCAGGGCTTGCTAATACTCAGTAATAGCAGCACGGTGGTTTTTGATGGATCGTTTTTGGGCGGGCTCGGCGGCTTCATTCGTTTGACTCTTTTCCCCCGTTGCCCCTGGTCTCTCTGTCTCCTGTCTCTCTAGTATATCTGCAGACAAGTCGCTTCGATGTGTGTGGGTGCTGATGACTTCTGCACCCGAATGGAGGTAACGGACAAGTTGGTTTTGGGTATGTAGTTAGGTACCGAGAATGACGAATGGCGCAGTTCGAACTTCGAACGAAGAAGAGAAGAATGCGACCTGGTGTTGCCTGGGTAATTGAGTCAATAATCCATTCCAAGGGTTGCGGGCTGTCGCGGAACGGAACACTAGGCATGTGTAAGTTTCAGAGATTGTCATCATTTCGTCTTCTTCCACTCGCGCCTGTGTCGGAGAAGCGCAATCTCAGAGTGGCAGCACTTAGTCGAGGTTGCCGCGGTTGTCTATAGGCATGACGGTATTACTGTCGGTAGGGCGAATGCCGTGACGCTAGCGCCAGCGCCGGGCCGTGAGCATCTGCATCGAACCTAATCAGAAAGAGACTGAGAATGAGGGAATCAGAACCAGAATCAGCATCAGCGGTCACGTCTGCATCCCGGCGTCGCACCTCGCGAGTCGCGCCGTCGTGGCGGCCTCTACTTCCCTGCCCCCATCCCATCCTGTCGTATCCAGCCCATTGTCCAGTTGTGCTCATCGGCGTCGTCGTTCTCCATCTGCCGTTTGTCGCTTCTCCGCAAGCCAGCCAGGCCTCCAGAAGACAGAGCAAGAGCAGCAAGATGCAACGACGTAGACCCCATGGCCCCGCCAGCAGCGTTCCAGCGATCAGCATCGCGACCGTCCGCTTTCGTCAGTCGTCAGTGTTTCTGGAGACCGTCTGGCCGGTACCTTTGGGTCGCACAGCGGTAGCGTCCCCACACTGTGCACGGGCCCTCCACTATCTTCTGAGGGTCGTGGTGCTTCGCTTGCCCGCTCGCTCTTGCACTTGCGCTAGGGAAGGCAGGTACAGGGGACTTGCTCCCCGCTCAGTGACGGATACTTTGGGTAAGTCGGCTCGCAGGTATGCGATACCTGCTGTACTAGTGTTTCTTAGTAGTTGACACCTCCTGTCCCTTTCTGAATTGGAAGGGCGCAGGGCGTCCTGCCCCGTGGACGTGGCCCCCCCCAGCAGGTCCCTCCTTCTCCCTGCCCCGTTCAGAGAGCCCCTGCCAGTCCCGGTTTCCAGGTCCCGCCGTCATCATCGTCGTCAATGTTGTTGCCTCCAGGCTGGCCCAGACAACAAGACCTAGGTAGGTAGTACTGCCAGGTACCTTGATAGGTAATCCATAGGGAGAGTACCTACACAGTATCTTCACCTCTGGCCGTGACAGTGACCCAGGGCAGACTGGCGGCCTTCACCTCACCTCACCTCACTCACCTGCCCCGGCGGTACCCGCACTTCTGACCTAGGCCCAGCGTCGAGGTGCACCGCGCCTTACCTAACGGCGTCTCAACGAGTGCCCCCGGTATGGGAGATAGAAGAAGGAAAATAGGTAGTATTAGATGGTAGGCAGGTAGGAGGTAGGTTGGCAAGTACCGAAGGGAGGCATCTTGGCTCGAGGTACCTTCCTTGACGGGGAGTATCTGCCTATCAATACACCGAGACGGCAGAAGAAAGATACTTACTCAATCGCTGCGAATGTACCTAATTCAAAGTATCTCGTCAACTTGCCTACCTACCCACCTGTTGGATCCAAGCTTGTATCCGTACATACACGCACTTTCCCTCCTGACACTTACACTCACACATCTCACTTCTTCCATTGCACGCATTGCACGCATTGCACCGCACCGCACCGCACCGCACCGCACCGTATTACTTGCGCACTTGCACCCGTCCTCGCGCCTTGTTGCCCTGTGTTGCGGGTGCTGCTTGATGTTGCTCCGGCCTGGACTGCTGCATCCCAATTCCCAGCTCGCCCACTCGCAAACCCACCTGCTCACCTTTGCCCACCACGTTCGCGTCTCCGTCTGCTTCCATTCAAAAGTGGCGTTCCCCCACCACACGCCTAGAGCTTTCGCTTTCCTGCAACCTACCAGGCGACCAGCAGCCCTCTCCCGATTCCTCCTCCTGCTGCCGCACCGTGCCCTACATTCTCTTTCACATCACTGCACTTTCGCCAGCCGCACTGCGAGGGTCAGTACAAGAAGCATCGCCGACGGCTCCCTTATTCGATCTAGCAACAACCCCGCCGCCGTCGTCGCCAACAGCGCTCACAGCAGCAACAACAGCCGACGCCATTGCTTCTCCGCCATGCCTAACAGAGAACCCGAAGCTGTCGGTCCGAGGGACCTGGCCGGCCATCATCGTGAGCCGAGGCCCCGGTCAGTCGAACGGGTGACAGATCAGCTCGAGACCCCTTCGCTCGACGACAGGACCTATCGTGTTGTCCGGCTGTCCAACAAGCTGGAAGCCCTGCTGGTCCACGACCCCGAGACAGACAAGGCCAGCGCCGCCCTCGACGTCAATGTTGGCAACTTCAGCGACGAGGAGGAAATGCCCGGCATGGCCCACGCTGTAGAACATGTACGGCCGGGATCTCCGACACCTACCCTCCCCCCGCCGTGATCCTGCTTGACTGACGAGTTTTATGCGCAGCTTCTCTTCATGGGCACTAAGAAGTTCCCGATAGAAAACGAGTATTCCCAGTACCTTGCCTCCAACTCGGGCAGCTCCAATGCATACACCGGCGCAACTTCGACCAATTACTTCTTCGACGTCTCCGCGAAGCCCGCCAACGACGAGGAACCTTCAGCGTCAAACCCCTCGCCCTTCAGAGGTGCCCTGGATCGGTTCGCCCAGTTTTTTATTGAACCGCTGTTCCTCGAGTCAACCCTGGACCGGGAGCTTCGTGCTGTGGATTCTGAGAACAAGAAGAACCTGCAGAATGACCAATGGCGACTGCACCAATTGGAGAAGTCTTTGTCCAACCCAAAGCATCCTTTTTGCCACTTCTCGACGGGTAACCTCGAAGTCTTGAAGGTTCAGCCAGAGGCGAAGGGCATCAACGTGCGGGCCAAGTTCATGGAGTTTCACGAGAAGCACTACTCGGCGAACAGGATGAAGCTGGTTGTCCTCGGAAGGGAGCCGTTGGATGTCCTGGAGGATTGGGTTGCCGAGTTCTTCTCTGGAGTCCCCAACAAGAATCTGACACCGAACCGCTGGGAGAACGAAGTACCTTTCCGGGAGAGCGAGCTCGGCATGCAGGTTTTCGCCAAGCCTGTCATGGACTCTCGCGAGTTGAACCTCTACTTCCCCTTCCTAGACGAGGAGAAGATGTTCGAGTCTCAACCTAGCCGATATGTGAGCCATCTGATCGGCCACGAGGGTCCTGGCAGCATCATGGCCTATGTCAAGGGAAAGGGCTGGGCCAACGGCCTGAGCGCCGGGGCGTACCCTGTGTGCCCGGGCTCCCCCGGCATTTTTGACTGCCAGATACGCTTGACGGAGGAGGTAAGACTACCCGCTATATGAGCCGCTTTGACACCGTCCTCGCATGCTGACGCACTCGGTAGGGTCTCAAGAACTACAAGGAGATCGTCAAGGTCTTCTTCCAATACGTGTCGCTTCTCCGGGAATCGCCGCCCCAGGAGTGGATCTTTGATGAGCAAAAGGGCATGGCAGACGTGGACTTCAAGTTCAAGCAAAAGACCCCGGCAAGCCGGTTCACCAGCAAAATCAGCTCCGTCATGCAGAAGCCTCTTCCGCGTGAGTGGCTGCTCAGTGGATACAGTCGACTGAGGAAGTTTGATGCTCAGTTGATTGAGAAGGGTTTGGCGTGCTTGAGGCCAGACAACTTCCGTATGACCATCGTCTCGCAGAAGTTCCCTGGTGACTGGAATGCGAAGGAGAAGTGGTACGGTACAGAATACCGCCACGAGACGATCCCCGACGACCTCATGGCGGAAATCAAAAAGGCTGCCTCGAGTTCTGCGTCAGCTCGCCTGCCTGAACTCCACCTCCCTCACAAGAACAACTTTATTCCCACAAAGCTGGAAGTCGAGAAGAAAGAGGTCAAAGAGCCGGCGCTCTCGCCGCGTGTCGTCCGAAACGACAGCCTCGCTCGGACGTGGTTCAAGAAAGATGACACGTTCTGGGTCCCCAAGGCCAACCTTGTCATCAGCTGCCGTAACCCCAACATTTACTCGACTGCGGAAAATGCCGTGAAGGCCAGGCTCTTCACTGATCTCGTGAGAGATGCTTTAGAAGCGTACTCGTACGACGCAGAGCTTGCCGGACTCCAGTACAGTGTCACGTTAGACGCCCGCGGACTCTTCCTCGACCTCAGCGGTTACAATGATAAGCTGGCCGTCCTTCTCGAGCAGGTATTAATTACCATGCGTGATCTGAAGATTAAGGACGAAAGATTCGACATCATCAAGGAGCGGCTCAACAGGGGATATAAAAACTGGGAGCTCCAACAGCCATTCAACCAGGTCTCTGACTACACGACATGGCTCAACTCGGAGCGTGATTACGTTGTGGAGGAGTCTCTGGCCGAACTTCCCAACATTACTGCCGAGGATGTTCGGCAGTTCAAGAAGCAGATGCTGTCGCAGCTGCACATCGAGTCCTACGTTCACGGCAACCTTTACAAGGAAGACGCCCTTAAGCTGACCGATATGATCGAGACCATTTTGAAGCCCCGTGTTCTGCCACGGCCTCAGTGGCCTGTAATCCGGTCGCTTGTCATTCCTCCTGGATCGAACTACGTCTACAAGAAAACGCTCAAGGACCCGGCTAACGTCAACCACTGTATCGAGGTCTGGCTGTACGTCGGCGACAAGGGCGACCGTCTTGTGCGTGCCAAAACGATGCTGCTGGACCAGATGTCCCACGAGCCAGCCTTTGACCAGCTCAGAACGAAGGAGCAACTGGGATACGTTGTGTTTAGCGGAGTCCGAAGCTTCACGACGACCTATGGCTTCAGGTTCATCATCCAGAGCGAGCGGACACCTGAGTACCTTGAGTCGAGAATTGAGGCTTTCCTCAACTTGTTCTCCAACAACCTGGACTCGATGTCAGAGGCCGACTTTGAGGGCCACAAGCGCAGCTTGATCGTCCGGCGCCTCGAGAAGCTCAAGAACCTTGATCAGGAGAGCAGCAGGCACTGGGCTCAGATCGCTAGCGAGTACTATGATTTCGAGCTAGGTAAGCAGGTATTATAACGTCTCGAAGAGTCGCAAGCTAACAATCGGTTTGCAGCTCAGCAAGATGCGGCACACATCAAGACGCTGACCAAGGCGGACATGGTGGAGTTCTTCCAGCGATACATCAAGCCGGGTTCGGCGACGCGTGCGAAACTCTCCGTGCACCTGCACGCGCAAGCCTCAGCGCCAGGTAAGGCTGCAGATGGCGCAGCCAAGGTCAATGGCGTCAAGGAAGAGGGGGGAGAGACCAAATCAAGCGAACCGGAGCCTGTCCTCGTTACAGATGTGCGCAGTTTCCGGGCGGGTTTGCAGGCAACGCGGGGTGCCCGATCAGCGAAGGACCTGAGCGAGTACGAAGACACAGACGCGAAGCTATGAGAAGAGGTTGGCCGAAAGTGGTTCAAGAAATTAGTACACAGGCGGCGTCGAGACTTCAGAGTATGACTTGACAGTTTAAGAGGCATTTGCTAGAAGGACAACGGAATCGGTGTCGTTCACGTTGTCAGTTTCATGGTTGGTCACGGGAGAGAAACGGCAGGAAAAACAGCCATTTGGTACAGCATAGGTTGGCAAGCCATGAGCATCGGTTTGGTGGTATCGGGAGGCACGATGTTATGAGGCTTCACGACAGGATTGGGATAGAACCCTATAGCTGAAGAGCCCACGTTTGAGAGTCGCAAAGGCGAGGTGGATGCCAAGGCTACCTAGGTTCGGGTAGGTAGAGAAGGTACTACGCAATAGAGACATACATGCATGCCATACGCTTTCGCGAGTGACAGATGCGAAACTGTCTGTCCTCTCTGACAAGTCGCCAGCCAGGAAGAATCACCGCATGAGTCGTGGCAGGACAGCGTGTGGCGGATGCGCCGTTTACCATGGGTCAACTGAAAGCGAAAGACAATTCGACGAGCTGCAGATGTGGAGCTTTTCTCTCCAGGTTGCAAACCGTTGGGAGACGACATTCAGAGAGGCGAAGCTCGAGACATGGCGTAGATTTGTATCCTATCAAAAGTGATCTATCTATCCTCCTCGGCTCTTTTGCAGACAGGACTGCTAAAGTTAGAGACAAGGTGACCGGGGTCAGGGGGACTGACGTCAGGCAAGCAGCCTGGACTGGATCCAGGCAATGCTAGAGTGAGGTGCCACGGTTGTGGAGCAGCGCCGCTTTGACTTTGCCAAATGTGAACTTTTTTTCCTCAATAAAAAAAACTTCGTTTCCCAGGGTGTTCTTCTGGCAGCCTAGAAGACGGGACACGAGCTGGCCCTGCCCTAGGGCTGAGTGTAGGAATTGCCAGTCAGTTGCCTCGAGCTTTTTTGCTTCCTCGGTGGGCCTTGCGCAGTTATGAGGGAGGGGAAAAGGCCGAATCTCATACGGAGGGCGGTGGACGGGGCGGACGGGGCGGACGGGGCATTTGCCGATGATGCATCATCGTTGAAAACGCTCATTGGCGACGGTTAGATGGGTCTATGAGGGCTACGGATACACTGTGGAAATATCACAACCGAGACTCTTAAACGAGGGAGAGAGAGAGAGAAAGAGGGGAAGGAGCACTTGCAAGAAGACATACTGTGTCTGGCTGGACAATTCAGTTGCCCTCTACGGGCTCTGCGAATTTGGACTGGACGACAAGTCAAACAGGCAGATACGATTCGCGAGGGGGAAAAGGTACTTGGGGGCACGTACTACCTCAATACTGCGTTGCCGTTCTTTCCCCCTCCCTGTGTGGAGAAAGCAGTTGTTGCATTGGTGCACCGTGCAGCAACAAATCTCAACCCGACAACCGATGCAGGTACTTTCCCTGAAGCAGTTTCCTACTTTTTTCTTGCCCTTTCCCCTTGAAATTTTTTTCTAAGGCCCCAAATTGGCGACTGCCTTTTTTTTTTTTCCTGCCGAAGTCCCCTCCCGCCAGGGCGGAAAGTGCCCACTGGGTGTCCCGCGTATATCATCTTCGCCCCAGTCTCAGTGCGAACAAAGCCGACACAGCATCAGGGGGAAACACCTGGGCTAGCTTGATAGTAACTTGCCTCAGGTAACGTGTTGTATCGGAGTGTTCAGAAGGGGGCCGCTCTTGACGACTTGTATTATACATACCTACCTAGGGAGTGAATGATCAGGATATGAAGCTACCTTGGAAGGGGTCTGTCCATGGTGCTGTAATAAAACACTAAAATACCCGACTACCGCGTGCTCCGTGCAGTCTCCCCCAAGACGCCCCGCGCAAGCCATTCACTCCATCCAGGTCCCAGCCGTCCTTTCTCCGTCATCCAGGCCCAGACCTTAAGATTCTTCCTGGCTGAGGTACTACTCTGTACAGTGTACCTAGAACCTATCCGCCATCCGTTGGATTCCTCGCCGTTCGCTGCACTCGAGACACTTGCGCACTGCTTATTCAGTCAGTTACTGCGCTACCTTTGCTCACCGCAAGACACTAGGTAGGTACTTACACAGTAGGGTGCGCGTACTTCTCAGTTGCCTGCCGCTTACCTTGAGGACTACCTTTTGGCTCTGATTCTGGTTCTGGTTCTAGTCCTGGCCTGGTCACCGCGGTTGCTTAACACAAATATACATCGCTCATTTTTGTCCGTATTGTTTTTAATACATTCACCACGTTCCTCCTCCACCTCCACGCCTTACTCACGACCTGCGACTGCACCTACCTGCACCTGCGCCTCCGTCTGCACCTGGACCGGCTCCTGTCCTGACCGTCGGTGTACCTGTACCGTCTCCTTGTGGGATCCAATTCCATCAGGCCCTCCCGTCTTCTCTCCTCCCACACCCCACAGCCCCGATGCGCAGTCCGCTTGGAGGTCGTCCTCAGCAGCTGTAGTCTCCCACCCGCCCCGTCGACCTGACTTTTTTTTATTGCTAGGTGTTTGCTGCCCTGGCCCACGCCTACTCTTACTATTTCGAGGTCCTGCGTGTGTTGTGCTGCCGATCCGGTCCTGCACTGCACTGCTAATGCACGACGCCCTCTTCTTCCACAACCTGCCGTTGTCAACGCCTTTAGATCTCCCCCGTCGTCACCCCGGAGCTGCTTGTGCAGCTCGTCTTCACCACGTCTTCCTCAAAGAAGAGAAAGCTCTCCCGCAACCAGTCCCGCGACGACCAAGTATCTAGCACCAACCCCGCCGACACCGTCCTTCCGTCGTGCGAACCAAACGACGACCCGGCCTTCTCCTTCTCCGCCGCTTCCACCGACGGCCGGTCGACCCCTACATACCTTCGTGGTGACTCTCTCCCGGCCTCGAGCCTACCCGCCCGTCTGCAAACGACCTCTCTCGTCTCCGCCGACTACGCTTCGAGCACCGCATCCTCGCCCTGTGGCGTCGCCGACCTCTCCATCGACAGCGACCGCGGAGGCGACATTTCCGGCCCAGAGACTGGCACTGCGCTGACTTCCCACTCAGCCAGAAGCCGGTCTCCCTTCAACGTCTCCCGCCGGGCGATCATGACCAGTGATGCCAACCCCCACCAACGTTCATCCTCGCCCTTGAAACGACGTGCCTCCAGTATGGATCCCGACGCCGACGTCACCATGAAGGAGGAGGATGTCGAGATGACCCCGGCCCAGTCCATCGAGGACCCCGATAGTGCTCCGCCTTCTTCCAAGACGCACCTGCCCCGCGCCATGAGTGTCGACTTGCCCGACGACGCACCGAACGCCGAGTCCCGTCCAAAGAGAGAAAAGAGTACGTGTGTCCGACGGACTCCCGGCTGTCAGAACCCCTGGCTAATCATCTTTCTCCAGGCCCACCTCCGCTGGAGGACCAGATCAAGACCATTCAGACCCTTCTCAAGGCTTTCAACGAAGAGCCCCCCAAAGTGGGGGATGTTGCGTACATTGTGTCGAGATCGTGGGTGGAGAGGGCGCTGGCACTCGGCGGCGACCCCAAGTTTGCCAGGAAAGAAACGTCAAACGAGCCGCTGGGACCCGTCGACAATTCAGACCTGATTCTTGAAGCCATTACTCAATCCGATGGCACCGAATTTGTGCGAATGAAGCCTGGCACTGGCCTGGAAGAATGCGAGCTATTCCCGGAAGACGCGTGGACGCTCGTTTCTGAGTGGTATGGCGTGAAGGACGGTCAGAAGCCCATCGTTCGCCGCGCCGTCAACACGGCGACCGATGCCGCTAGTCCTGCCAACATCGTCTTTGAGCTGAATCCGCCCATCTTCACGATCCACAGACTTTGGTCTCTGTCCAGTCCCATCCTGATCGACGATGAACTGAAGTCTGATGACCCTCCTCCGCTGGTTCTGGCCCGGAGTGCAACGACTCCTTACAACGCCTTCTACAAAGAACTGAAGAAGCTCGCGGACATTCCTCTGGAGCGCAAGATGCGCGTATGGCAACTCAATCAAAGGCCGACGGCGCCAGCCATCCAGGGAACCCCCGCTCAATCTGCGCTCACGCCACCCGACTCTCCTAATCCCGATAGGGACTCTGAGCCTGCGACGGATCCTTGGCAGCTCATGTTCGTCGAGGTGCCCACATTCACGAAGGTCGACACGAATGACCGAGTTGTGGTCGATGCTGTGGACCACACTGGCAACCCAAACTACAACGGCAGCTCTCCTTTGTCTATGTACGGTCTCACCCAAGACATGACTCTCGTTCTCGACGAGGAAATTTCCAAGAACACTTGGGTATCCAACTACTTCAGGGGGGCTCGCAATGAGAAGATCATTTCATCGCGAGGAAGCGCCTCAAGCCTGGCTACTCAGGGCAAAGCCAGCAGTGGGAGAAACAGCCCGGCCCCTGGGCCTGTAACCCGGGGTAGGACGCAGCAGAAGAAGCCTGGCCGAGGCTTGGGCGCTGTCGGCCTGCAGAACTTGGGAAATACTTGTTACATGAATTCGGCTCTTCAGTGTGTTCGCAGTGTAGAGGAACTGACCAAGTACTTCTTGACGAATGAGTACGAGAAGGAGATCAACAAGGCCAATGCCCTGGGTTACAAGGGACAGGTCGCGATGGCTTACGGCAATCTTCTTAAGGAGATTTACGCCGAGTCCAGAGGCGCCGTTAGCCCCCGCGATTTCAAAAACACAGTCGGTCGTGCTCGTAGCACTTTCCAGGGTTGGGGCCAACAGGACACCCAAGAGTTCCTCGGTTTCCTCCTCGACGCCCTCCAGGAGGATCTAAGTCGCATCAAGAAGAAGCCGTACATAGAGAAGCCGGACTCCACCGATGAGATGATTGGAAACGAGGAAGCCATTCGCAAAATGGCGGAAGAGGTATGGGACATTACCCGAAAGCGAGACGATTCTGTCGTGGCGGACCTTTTTACCGGATTGTACAAGTCCACTCTGAAGTGTCCCGTCTGCGACAAGATCAGCATTACGTTCGACCCGTTCAACAACTTGACTTTGCCGCTTCCCGTGGAGGACATGTGGAGCCGAACCGTCAAGTTCCTGCCTTTGAACGATGCACCTGTCCAGATTGAAATTGAGCTTTCGAAACACAGCGCCATTGAATTGTTGAAGAAGGCCATTTCGGAAAAGACTGGTGTGCCGGTCGAACTCTTGCTGGGAGCTGAGGAGTTCAAGGGCAAGTTCTTCAAAATCTACGACGATCACAACGACGTCTCCGACGAGATCCAGTCAAACGACGTTCCCACATTCCATGAGTTGGAGGCCGTACCGACCAACTTTCCTCCTAAGAACAAGAATCTGCGACAACCGCGCTCGATGCTGGATATCAGCGACGAGCCGTGGGTTGATCCTCGCACTGACCGCATGGTTGTGACGGTGCTCCATCGCAAGCGAGGTGGCAACTCCTCATATCGCATCAGAGGCGATGATATTGTCTCCCCTCCTCACTTTATAGTTCTCACCCCGGATGAAGTGAGTTAACCTATCGCGTGGTGCAAGACTACAGTGCTGACCAGTCTCAGGCTCGCAATGAGGACGCAATCCGCCGCAAGGTGTTGGAAAAGGTCGCGACGTTCTCCACCTGGTCCGAATTCTCCGACACCGACGACAGCACCGATGCCGACATGGTCATTGCATCCCAGTCAGATGCCGATTCATCCGGAGACGGTAAGGTCGTCTCCCATTCAGTTGAAGGAGAAGAAGACTTGGTGGATGTGACCATGGTCGCCGGCGAACAAAAGCAACGGTCGAGTCTGAGACAGTTTAACACAAGACGTCCCAAATGGATTGACAGCAAGGAATATCTTCCGCCCCAGCTCCAGAATCTGTTTGAGCTGAGCTACTTCCCAGAGTCGTCTGACGGATCGCTACCTACGGGCTGGAATTCAGTCGAGGACAACCGAACGTTCCGCACTTTGGCGTCGAGAGCTCCCGAGCCCGCTACAGAGCAAGATACCAACAGCCCCGGCTCTACAAACAGTGCAGACAGCGAGCACGAGAGTGCTGTTGAGGACATGCCGTCCCCGCCAACTGTTGAGGAACAGACTCGGATGGCCGACGAATCGGAGGAGGATGAGCCCGTGCAACGGATCAAGGTACATAAACTCTCGGGATACCCTGTCGGAATGAATCCCTTTCCTGGAATTGATGACATTTTTTTCTAACAAGTCACAGACCAACAGAACCAGGGGCAATAGTAAGGTTGCTGGTGCTCGCCGCAAGTTCGTCAAGACCAAGACGTATGGCAAGAAAGGCAACAAGCGTCGCAACAAGGAACTGCGTAACAGTAAAGAGCAATCATACAATGTTGTCGACGTTGCACCCCAGCCATCACCCGAAGACGACATTCCCGGCGGCCCCCTTGTTCGTCTCGGCGAGGGTATCGTCGTTGATTGGACCGAGGAGTCTTGGGACATGGTTTTTGGCAAAGACCCCCACAGCGATGACGATACTCGAGGCCAGAAGACCTTCGCGGACCCTGAGAAGCTCAGAGATCCAGTCTTGGAACAGAAGCGAAAGGCCCGTATGGCGCGTAAGAAGCAAGGTATCACCCTCGAGGAATGCTTGGATGAGTTCGAAAAGGCGGAGGTTTTGTCCGAGCAGGACATGTGGTATTGCCCGCGCTGCAAGGAACACAGGCGGGCCAGCAAGAAGTTCGATCTCTGGAAGACACCGGATATTCTTGTCGTCCATTTGAAGAGATTCAGCAACGCAGGGTGGCGCCGCGACAAGCTGGACGTCCTCGTTGACTTCCCCATCGAGGGTCTCGATCTCCACAAGCGTGTCCTCTGCCAAGAGACTGGCAAAGAGGAGATTTACGATCTCATCGCTGTCGATGATCACTTCGGCGGGCTCGGTGGTGGCCACTACACTGCCTACGGACGTAACTTCGTTGATGGCCAGTGGTACAACTATAACTGTATGTGCGGAATTGAACCACAATCACTAGAGCCAACTAACCCCACGACAGATACATCGGTCAGCAAAACCTCGCCAGAGAGCGTTGTCACCAGAGCAGCATACCTTCTGTTTTACCGACGTCGATCCGACGAACCGCTAGGCGGTCCCCGCTTCAAGGAGATCTTTGACAAGTTCGACAAGGGCGGCGAGGAAGAAGAGGATGCCGACTCGGGGGAAGATCAGCGTCTCGTGGTGGGCTCCTCCGTAGCTGGATCTTCGAGACTTGGGACCGGAGCCGCGGCAACTCTCCCGCGCGGAAATCGTGGTTTGGCTAGTAGCACCATGTCCACGGCAAACCGCGGAGACGACGACGAGCCGCCGCCATACGATGGCAGCTCAAGCACGAACGTTGGCAGTGAGAACATCCAGAACAGTATCGAAGACGAGGGAATCGGTATGGCTGACAACATTGCTGGATCGAACGGATTTCAGGCAACACAGACGTGGAACTGGAACTCTCTGAGCTCCAATGAAGGACCCACGAAGTCTCTCGGAGTGGAAGGCTACGCCAGCGATGACGCCCAGCCAGACTCCTCGGATGAGCGCGACGTCTCCGGCCACGACACCGACATGCATTTTGACGACCCCATTGGAGATTTCGATGACCCGGCAGACCATGCAGAGGTGCCGCCTCCCCCGGACTTCAGCGCTCAGATCGGTCTCTCTCAAATCCAGAGTGCCGCGTGGGAACGACAGACCAAGGACCAGGTCATTTCCGTACCGGCTGCTGACGACGATGTAGCCTCCACGGAGGCTGCCGAGATCCACCTCGATGATGACGACCAACGGCCTGCCCGCTCATAGGACTTGCTGGCAATGACCGCAGTATCGCACACTAGCAGGCGCACCTCAACGGCAATATGACTGCCTGCCCAAGTCATGCGAGAAGACGAAGATATGCTGAGTTCAGACTTTGCACCATGGCATGGATTTTGAGTTTATGAATGAGGCTCGATGGAAAGTGTTACACAAAAAAGCAAGAGGATACAGTGAGACGTAAATAGAGATAGAGCCCCCTGGCATATTCGAGGCGTTCCGTCACCCACCCCACTGGCCTCGTCTGGTTTCGCTGGAGTCTCGGTTGCATGGGGCAATGTGTGTATGACTTTTGAGTATGAAGGTACGCTGTGAGGGGCATAGCAGGCTCGAAAGACACAGGCTATATGCATTGGACGTATTGTTCTTGAAGACTGTGCTCGGGTGTTGTCTTTGCCGTAACCGTTTAGCGGACCTCCAGCGCCATCGCAATTCGCGTGCTTGGGGCAAGCTCCCGCTTCCGTCTCTGCGCAGATGGTAGGACCGTTAACCGATTGCCGGGCTTCTCTTGTCCGCCAGAGCGGCTGTTTACCCGGTGACTGCCAGACGGGGCAGCAGCACGAGGAAGACCGAACATCACGCGAGGAGTGTGCGCCAAGCCGATTCCTGGTCCGTTGTTGCGAGGGGCTTGAACACTGGTGAACATGCCGTGGCATTGGTGGAGCAAGTCGCGTCGGTTTTGGCAGTTTGATAGTGACAAGGCTGGCAAAGAACGGCCAAAGGGAGATAACTGACTTTGAGTTTCACGGTCTGTGGGGACGAGGAGAACGCCGCGTGCGCATCTAACCTGTCTATCTGGGTCGACTGCAGCTCCGACGTATTCAGTAGGCCTGTGGCAATAAGACAGGAGTTTATGGACGTCCTGTTGTAGTTGCTTCCAGCGGAAATGGTCATCACGAGGTACTCAGTCTCGCATAAGTACATCGAATAGAGAGTTGTCTGTACCGTGCTCTTGGGATTAAACTTGTCAGATGAATAGACAGCTTCTCGACTTGCATATGTCGTTCGTGTATGCCTCTTAAATTTACCCTGAAATTTCCTCGTTCGTCGTATTTTACGTTGATATATCGAGATCATGGTGTTTTATCTCTTTGCTGTGTGTGGTATGCTCCATTTGTTTCTGGACCAAGTCCGCGCAATCATTTTCGCATCACAAGATGTTCCAGCGGCTTGCGGTGGTGGTCTTGGCTGCGAATCATTTCTTGTCACAACGTCTCGACGCATTACACTTCTTGTTCCTCCTGACTTTGTGGCCAGGACGACATGAGGCTGCCGGCACCAGGCCGAGGGATCTTCGGCCCCGCGCTTCACATCACCACCAGACTCGGCCGCGGTGTGTTCCGTTACATAGATACGGATGAGTCAACGGCAGTGGCGCCGAGTAAGAGGTTATGGAGACGGGCATGGTAAAGCCACCGAGTATTTACATCGACACTCAAACAGCCGGGCCGATTGAGACCAGCATGGAGCTATTTGTGTGCCCATAGGTGGAAGCAAGCGGGACAGGACGATGACCACCTAGCCTGAACGGCTGCCTTTGAAAATGGAACTAGATAACTCAGCGCAGGTCTCCTCAAAGGCAAGGGCTGCCGTACTTGCAACTACGAGGCGATGTTTCTCTGACACGCATAGAAATCAACGAGTGGAGTAGAAGAAGATCAATACGAATAACTTTCATCAGAGCTCCGTTTACGACAGTTCGTCTAGTTGAAGATAGCCAGAATAAGGATACACGATGGAACGATGGGGAGCAAATAAAAAAAGGCAGTTTGTTGTCTTGAGTCATCATCCGTTGAGTAAAGTTTCTTTCTTCCTTGTTGCAACTCGCAACATAAGCAAGCCCAACATTCCTTCCACACCACAACTTGTGAAATCTCTTGTAACGAGGCCGAAAAAAGCCACGAAACAAAGAGAGAACCCAAATCACAGAACTAGAGCGCACTCGCAAGCTGTGGTTTCCCCTTTGCGTTGCCGTTGTCGTCCCCGACCACACCGCATGACTCACTTGACCCAAGTGGGTATCACAAACCTCATATCCACCCTTGCCTCTTGAAATTTCCAACGAAAACATCACATGTCAATCCTCGATAGTCTAGTGGTGAGGATATCGGCTTGTCATTCATAATATTCGCCGGGGACCGGGGTTCAATTCCCCGTCGAGGAGTTGCTCTTTTGCTTTTTTGAGAATCTGGTTTAATAACGGCGACAGTTGTCGATTCTCTGACATCGGAAACAATTATTGACTTCAGGGCATGCTATTTAACTTTTTATTTTCATGTTTTATTTGCGGCACACTCTTCAACTCGACCATCTACCTCTGTCACTGAGAGCTCATCACGTCGATTATAACCCGCTCCATACCTTTACTTCAACCTCACCTCTTCACCCCCCGATACCATCAACTTCATCTGCCTGTCGCCTGCCACTGTAGAGCTATCTGTTGACACCGACCACTATCGATCCAGACTACCTCCTGTGACTGTTCTTGACATGGTTGTCTCCTCAGTCCACGAGGATGCGCAAGTCGCAACCGAAACAAACTATAGTCTCAAACCTCTCATCTCAGTTGCAGACAAATAGACCGCAAGTTTAAAAAACCAATCGCATCAATTCCATCTAGCCGAGCCAGGTCACAGGTAAAGAGGATCCTCAAGCCTCAAGGGACAAAAAAAGCATAACCAACCCCTCGGTTCACGCAACCCGGGCTTGCCGTACTTTGATAGAGCATGTCCTCTTCTCGAAGGACCACCCCGGTCTTCTCAAATGATCGTCACCAACACATCACATACCCCGACCAAGATGAGAGAAAGAAAAAAAAGGTCCAGCCGAAGTTCTAGCCCTGGGAACGAAAAATGGCCAGGATTGGGATTAGGAAAAAAGGGGACGGGGGGAAAGATGGCGGGGGGGGGGACGGTTCGTTCAAACCTGAAGCAGGGTTCCCTCTCGGAATCCGCACCGAGCGAGCAACCCCGTCTCAGACGAACACACACACACACGTCCCGAAACCGCAGGGAACTCGTCAGTGGACATCGTCTTCTTCGACGCCGCAGGGCCCTGGATTAAAAAGCCGTGCGCTCGAAGAGCTCTCTTGTGCGTCCCTCCATTTTCACAAATGCAGGCTCTTCAAGGGATGCGAGCAAAGGCGACACACGGACGGGGCCAAGAACCGCTTTTTTTCCTCTTCGGGACCGTTGGCGACCATGCATGTTGCAGGAACGAATGCGAGAGAGAGAGACAGGCTTCCCTCCCTCATACTGGCAGCTTGATACAAGAGGGTTTTGCGGCTCAGCCAGCGGAGGAGAAGAAGCAGGATCAGGAGCACGCGCACGCCGCACTATATGAGACGTTTGATCGGATATGCCATCCATGATCAAGAGTAGCGTACACAAGGGTTCAATCTCGAGGCAGGGCGTTTCTGCAAGTCGAGTCGCCGCTCGGACCGGGCACGGACGCGCGGGTTGTCAGATCGCGAAGGGAGAACCCCCCCCGTCTGCATAACGGGACGACTGCCTTATACTACGACGCCGTTGATGGTTGATGGCAGAAGTTCCATGTGAGCGAGAAAAGGGGTTCAAGAGGACTCGTGACTCGTAAGTAACTGGACCAAGCGAAACACCGGCAAGCGGCAATGCCTTCTTTCATCGCCGGAATGCGAAGTGTTTGACGGCCAACCCCGAGAGCGGCAACGCAGTCTGATATGGGCGGTCCAAGGGAAACCTCTCCCGCGGGGAACATGGCACCACCAAACGATTCTAGGAGACGGGGAGGCTTATTATCCAAAGGATCGGCAGGGCTGAAACGGACACAAGCGGGCGAAGGAACTGTCACGACCTCTCAAGTTCGTGCACCTGTCTTGGGCTCGGTGCGAAGTTTTCTGGTTGCACTTCCACCAAACGAACCTCCATCCCCTGACCGTTTGCTTCATTACGAGCCGAGGTTACTTCTTGGTAAGCTGTCAAAATAAGCGGGACCGTCCAACGGGCACCGACCCAATTACGCCGTGAGTCTTATCTGATGTACAGCACACATCTGCTTCGCGGGAGAGTGGGAGGTGGGTGGCCAAGACCGCAAACCACCGGGGTTCCCACTCAACTAAAAAAAAATTCCCAGAGGGGCACGTGGCCAAGATACGCCGAAGTGGATGATTGGAACACCGTGCTTGATGGCCCTGCCCTGGGTTGTTCGCTGGGCGGGGAGCGAGTTGGAAAGTCGGTAGGCCGTAGCAGAGAAAGGAGGCATGGGTGATGGCGATATCTGCAACTCCTATCTACGCTCGCAGGCAGGCACGGCAGGTAGCAACGAGTATCCGTACGACGAGCTGATCAGCGGGCGGGACACGACACCTGTCTCAGGTTGGTGCGCTGTACCACCGAAGAAAAGCCCATGCCATTGGGCCCTGGAGACATACTTGGTTGTCTAGGTGGGTAGGTTGCTAGGTAGTAAGAAGTATGCGATGAGAGACGCACGTCGAGGGCGTCCAAGTCTTCGGACATTTTAACAACCTGTCCACTGGCAGCTCGGCTTGTCACACCTTCTCCTCATCCGTTGCAACTGATCACCGGTTGGGAGGGGCGGGTGCGGAAGGTCCGGGGAACTGCCAGGCAGGCGACGTCTTTCGGAGAGCGCGGGCGTAGAGTTGCGGGCGCGGCAGTAGGGCCGATGAGGCTGCGGACGTCGGTACTAAGTACTAGCGGCTGGCAGGCTGGCGGCTGGCGCTGGATTTGACGCTGGTGGGGAAACGAGATCGTGTCAAGTTGTCAACTCAACAAGTCAGTTACAGGAGACCGGGCCGCATCTCATGACTCCGCCATTGCCATTAAGGTGCGCGCAAGGCGAGATCGACGGGAGTAGGAGTCAGGGAAGTGCATACGAGATCCTCGCGAATGGACACAGTTTCGCGCCGAGGTACCCATCCCGCGCGTTCGCAGGTAGAATGCAGAATGCAGATTGCAGTGCCGTCGGATTGTTGCCCTTGCAGGAGAATGTGCCGGAGAAGATGGTGTGGGCGGGCGTGGTAATGGTGCAAGGGATCTCAGGTCATAGGCCCAGGCCCGCGCATTGCTCCACCAACCAAAGTCTTCGAGGTCACGGAGTAGATGAAGATTGTCTACCATACATGGTACCGCCGCGTGACAGGTTGCAATGCCATTGGCGAACCGGCAAGACCTGAGATGAACCCTAGGGTCATGGGTAGGTAAAGCGTCAGCGATGGCTGAACAGAGGGGGTCCCTCGACAACCAACCAGCCGACTACTGCCGTCTACCAAGGAAATAGAATACCTATAACGGACGTAGTATTAATAGTAGACAACGGCATCCCAATGTTGCAGCTGTAGTTGTGCCGCTCCAGGAGACAGTTGAAATGAAACAGACGATGGCGGCATTCGACAAGCGTTCATTCGCAACAGCCCCTCGTCGGTCTTGTTGGTCGTTCGGGATACGGATACACGCAGATATGATTCGAGGAAGCGAGGAGCTCAATGAGGAAGGTAGGCGAGACCAACGCACACGCTCATTGGAGCTCGTCAAGTACTGAGACTCGCCGAGAGCAGCAACGGTACCAGATTTTTCCTTTCCCCCCCATACGCTGGCCTGGCTCTCGATTGTAGATGTCGTTTTCATCCAAAAGGCATTCCTGTAAATATTCATGTTGCAAACGGAAGAAGCCTTTCTCTTTTTGCGTGATACTGTAATAGGATCGGGCAAATGACAACATGATCGATCCGGTCTTGTGCGTACCCAAGGCACGAAGTGACGTCGGGAGCTGGATATTTCACCGCTCTCGCTGTACGAGGCAAGGTGGCTCTGGTCAGCGCACCGATTTGGGCCTGGTACCTGGTCCAGACCGGCTCGGCTAGGGCGGTAGTCGGTAATCGAGGTTGGTTGGCGACCAAGAAAAAGGGTATCCAAACGAGGCTTCGTAACAGATATCCTGCACTTGTAACCTGATATTCGTACCTATTCGCTAGATTTTTCGGCTCGAGCAATTCACGAGTCTCCGACATCAACTGAAAGTGGCAATCTGCTACGGTAGTGTTTTGCTGGCGAGGCAGTCAACAAAATACTCGACTAGAGGCTCGGCCGCATTCTTCGCACGTCTGTAGGTGGGAGGTGAGACAGAACGCTGGAGACCAATAGATGGCGGGTTGACCGAGAGGGAAAAGGTCTGCGCTTTATTAGCCGTGGGATTGCAGCTGCAGCCATAGGGGATGCCGATGTCATTGCGCCTCGTAACCCGCGGCGTGCGAGATAGCGCGGGGATCCCTAGTTCTTTGATCGTTGTACTCGAAGTTCTTCCATCGCAAAGTGTCCGACGAGTCTATGTTGAAGACCACAGTCTCACAGACAATGTCGACGACGACAGCTGGTTGGACAAGACCTTTGAGAGTGTGCGGCGAACGCTGCAGCCTGCAGGTGGTACGGCCAGCAGAAAGAGCCAGGGCAGGGCAGGGCAACAATCGTGTACACAGCGGGTAGGTACGCCAGTACTACCCTTGGTGTAATGTACACCAGGGTATTCATCGTTGGGGGGTGTGGATCACTGATCAGATCCAGAGCCTTCTTTTGCGGCTTGCCCATCCTCCGCCTCCCCATTTCTTCTGGAAGACACGAAGAAGGAATGGATCATAGGTCATCGGCGATATTGCGCAAAGTGGATAGCAATCTGCGATCAGAGAGGACGGAGCCATGATGCTATGCTGACCAAGGTGGGCAGGTGTGGGTTCTATTCTTTGCGTGGCAGGCTGGTCCCAGCTTGTGCGAGGCGACGATCGGCACTGCGAGTCGAGCTTCTCGAGACCCTTTTCTTCCTGAAGTGCGTGCTCGTCCCCGGAAGGGGGGCAAAAGGGGTGGGACCTGGGTGCCCTGGGTGCATGAGTGGTGGGTGAGTGGTTGTGACTTGTGACGATCGCGGACCTGCGCGCTTGGATTTGAAGAGTAAAGTAAAGAAAAGAGGACCGACCAATGCTTGCAGAGCAGGGGGGAATGGCATGTTCGGCGCAATTCGTGAACGCTTGCGGAGAGGAGGAGGGCAGATGGCGGCGAGAGGCTAAGTTGTGGATGGCAAACGTCCGGGAATAGCGACGATTCAGAGAGACGCAGGAGGCTGGTTGGAATGGGTGGTCAATTGGTTGCGGTGGGTTGATATGGAGAATGATGAGGTAAAGGCAGGAGGGCAACCATGTGGAGACTGTGGACGTACTGCACCTGTTCACGACTACTTCCTGGGAAAGTAGTCGATGCCGAGTATGACAGGTAGGCTGATGTGCAGGCAGTACCTGACCCGAAGGTAGGGACGTCGTTTTGTCTCCGAACCAGGTACCTAGGCACCTCGAGACCCCCACCGCCACCCGGGCAACTTACCAACCTACCTTTTCGTACGCTTGTAGCGCTACTTACCTAGTACGCAGTACATTCATTACCTACGGATACCTACACATGCATCTACGTAGCGTGCAGACACCGGGCACTCAATATCTGCAGCGCATCGTGCTGATGATTGCAGAGACGGCTTTATTCGCTGGAGAAGTGTGGCCATGGGCACACCATTCGCGCCGGAATTCATTATTTGGTGACGGCCGGCTCACCAGTCACGATTGCGACAGTGGGAGGTTGGGACCGGGACTGTCATTTCGTAAACCACTTAAGGTAGCTAGCTACCTGCCGTGCCGTACCCATCCATCGGGGGGTACCTTACGTCAACTGGCAGCAGCAGCAAGCCACTTGACCGGCAGGGCGTCATCCGCTCCGCTAGCAGCCAGCCAGTGATGGAAGACGGCGGCGGGAAGGTGGGTGGGGTGCCACGGCCACGGCGCAGCCTCCCCGGTGCTTCTTTCCTAATTGTTTCCGGGTTTCTTTCCTTCGCTTTTGCCCCAAACCGCCCTGTCCCACTTGCTGGGTGGCTTGGTAGATGGTGGTCCGGAGGATGGGTAGTAGATACCTGTGAGCCTATGTAGGGTTGCTCCTCCCTCAAGGTACCTACCCTTGCTCCGGGCTGGCGCAGAGATGCTTGGGGCCGTGTTCCCTGCAAACCCTGTTCCCAGCTGTTCCAGTAGGACCCCAGGGTGTACCCCTCCTCGGTGGTCCCCTCGAAGGCTTCCACACTTTCGATCGATGTTCGAGAAGGCGGCCAGAAGGCGGGTGCAGGGCCCTTCCATTTCTTCCTCGCGCACGAACTGGCCCAAGCCCAGATGAGCAGCAGCGGAAGCGGCAGCTGCAGTACACTACCTAGGTACCCAGCAGCATAAACAGGTGCACAGGATCACTGTGCCAAATAGAACCTAGCAGCCTTCGGTAGGTAGGTACCCAGTACTCATCTCGCTGCGCAGTGCAGGCTTGTCTAATTCCCATGATTCTGATTCTGATTCTGATTCCGATTCCGACTTTGGCTCCTGTTCTGAGTCTCTAGCTCCTCTGCACTCCACTGACGTTCCCGTCGCTCTCAGGCAACGGATGTCCCGTGCCTTTGCCTTGCTTTCGCATCGCTCCGTGCTACGCTCCCCCGGCGACCACGAGAACAGAGCCTTCACACAATACCTTCTGTGGGCATGTGCCTATTGCAGTAAAGAAAGAGTACATTACCTGCGCTGCCCACCTAGCGAACGTTATCGATTCCTGCTTGCATACCTAGGTAATATGTAGCTACCTTCTATAGCATCTATGTACAGAAGGTGTCGGCTACCTAGCCGCCTAAGGTAGTAGTACTCTGCGTTCCGTAGCCTACCTAGAGATGATACCATGGTAGGGTAGGTACCTGTGGGGTGGCAGTTACACGAAATCGGTCGAATCCGTATCGTAATTGTCCGCGCTTCGCCTGCTCCGGTCTGCACGATTTCGCATCACGGTCTTTCAGCATCGATGGCTGCAGGCCAACGACACCTCGGCAGGTCGCTGCTTGCAGTCAACCCCTCATTCCTCCGACGCCCGCTGCCATCACTGGGTGCCAGTCCTCAGTCCACGTCAGGAGAGAGAGAAGGCAAGAGATGGAGATGGAGATGGAGAAATGGGGAGACAGAGAGCGAGAGAGTGAGGGGAAGTTAGAGATAGAGATATACCGAAAGCTGAAGCCGGCTGCCCCGGCGCGTTCGTGCCACACGCTGGCTGTCTTGCTTCATCTGCATCTGCATCTGCACCAGCACCAGCACCTGCACCACCCAGCGTCGCAGTAGCAGTTGCAGTCGCAGTCGCCAGTTGCGTCTCGAGGCCGAGGTGATGCGCAACCTCTTGCATCACTTCACGTTCATACTATGTATTGCATGTATCCGTAGCCCTAGCACGAACCACGTCGATACCTGAGCTTATTAGCATCTCAGGTACCACATAGCATGTACCTCCCAAGTGCGAGTGCAAGTGCAAGTGGCCTTGTGCGCAGGGCGCTGTCTCTCATCGGCACCTCTTGACTTGGGTTTGGGTGATTTTTGAGAATGGTGTATCCGTATTCACACACACCTTTCTACTCTGGGTCGTCGTCTCTGTTCTTCCTACTGCATCCATCCAGCCTGCCCCTAAGATGCTGCCGTAAAAAAACCTTAGACCCCGACCTTGCGGACTACACCGGCCTATCCATTTACCTACCTTGCCTGGGTACCGTATCTAGAGCAGGTATTATTAACTAGCTGCTTGACCTTGGGACGCTACACCACACCACCCGTCCACCCTCCCACGCGCCCACACACACGACCTCAGACACTGCTCCAATTGCTACTACCACCACCACCACCACCACCACCGCCAATACCACCACTACCGCCGCCGCTGTCAATCCAACCCGCATTCGCCAATCTCTCTCCCATTCCTCGTCTCCGTCGACCTCTCTTCTCATTCCCAACTCTTCTCTGCCTACATCTGGGGAACAACCAAAAGGGCGCGTGCCATTGCACCATCACGCTTTACGCACTTCATTCGCCCCGCCCCCCTCCTCCTCTTCCTCCTACTCACTCAGTTGCTCGACTTTCCTTCCTCTACTTCTCTTCTCCTCACCCACACGCTCCAGCTCTCTCTCACACACACCCACCCACACTTGCCACGAACACGAAGCGGGGATTGGCGAAGGAGAGAAACAATCCACTCGTACCTTTGGGTAAGTATTTGGCCCTTGCACGAAGAGAAAAGAAAAGAAAAGACCGCAGTGCTCTCTCTAGCTTTCGTTCTGAGCTTTGTGCTGTTTCTTGTTCCGTCCCCGCCTTGCTTTGTTACCTACCTAGGTAGGTAGGCAAAGTATCTAGAGGGGAAGGCAAGGCAAGGCAAGCAAGGCAAGGAAGCTTGGTCTGCTCTGCGGTGGTTCTACCCTGCACCTGGACTCCCCCTCCCCTCTTCACGCCCTCTTCCTCCTCTCTCTCTCTTCCTCTCTCTCTCTCTCTCTCTCTTTTCTCCCTCGCTTTTTCCCTTTCTCTCGCTCTCTCACGCTCCATCTTTCTCTCTCTTTGTGTGCCCGGCCCCTCTTCCCGTGTCGTTTATCCTCTGATCTTGTACCCCCCCACCCGCTTGCCTGCCCGCTGTCCGCTGTCCGCCGGGCCATCGCCGCTGCCTGGGTACAGTATTAATCCCTACCCAGAAGTAGTAGGTAAGGTACTGCATACTCCGTACTCCGTACTCGCTGCTCACTGCCAGTTGATCGCGGCTCGCTGTCCCCCACACACACCCCCTTGCTTAACAATTTCGTACTCGGCCCCAGGTCGCCCATTGTACCTAAAACCTTCCTACTCTACCTTCCTCCGCCTTACTCACTACTACTCCATCCCGCCGTCTAGGCTACGCCTCAGGCCTGCCCTCTTCCTTCTTTCCTACCTCACGCGTTCGTCCCAGCCCTGTCGTTGTACGTAGCCTACCCTCATGATATCACGTCTTTAGTCGCTCTTGCTGTTCTTTTGTGCTCTGTTTTCTTGCCGCCTGCTTTGCTCTCACGCCTTTCCAGTCTATTTGCCTTCCACTAACCCGACGACTCGTTCGCTGCCAGCGGCATAGAGCCTCCACCTGCGTGCGTCTCGAGTACACGACGAACCTTCGCAACGGCACCCGCAACTACGAAACGCCAATTCTCCTCGTACCTCGTTTTTCGCTTCCCTGGGGGCGCCAGATTGATTCCCTTGGACCTTTCCACCGACTCCGTCACCTTGGCCCCGCGCGATTGCCTTCCATGCCAGCTTTGGTTGCCATCAACAACACTACTGCGCTTTTGTTCTAATCGCGTGCGCTCGGCCTTCTACCCTGGATGAGAGCCTTGGCCGACACTCGCCTTCGCTTGCGTCTCAACTGCCCCCATCTCCCCAACCGCAAACTTTCATCCTTCGAACCCGTTGCGCCAGATTGCGCATCCGCCGAGACACCATACGTACTGCGCCGCCGTGCTACTGCTCTATATAGGACCGGGTCCCCGTCCTCGATTTGTCCCGCCGCGGAGCCGTTCGAAGTGTCAATCAGTCCAATCGCATCGTCACGCTCCCAGCCTCCCTCGCCGTTGTGGCCAGAGCGCTCCGGTCGCGAGACTGGTTGCTCCCTGAAGCCACGATGGACAATGCCACCTGCCACGTCGTCTATGTAAACCGTCAGGTTCGCCAAGACACGCTCATCCGAAAAGACGGCAACGATACGTCGTCGCTGAACGGTCTTGCGACTGACGGGGAGATCGAACATGTCGAAAAGAGTGCCGCCCTGCTGGTGGCAGCCTTTGGAGAAGGTAGGCTCATGCAAACTCCGCTTGTCGGACGGTGAATACTTACGCATAGTCCCAGTCTATCTTTGCTCCACTGGTTCAGCTTGCATCTCGACGCTCTTCCAGCTTTCCGATGAGTCCATGATGGACCTCACTCCCACCCTGGTTCTTATCGATGTCCCGTACGACGAGCGTTTGCCGAAAGTCCGCTCGAAGTCCAGGTCACCCTCGCCGCACTCACGCCCAGCAACTGCCGACGTCGACATTCACACACCGGAAGAGGAAGTTTACGGCCTGAAGTTGCTGCAGCGAATCATGACCGAGGCTCATCTTCGTAGCCTGTCGAAGCTAATCGTTCCCATTCCCGTCGTAAGCTTCCCTTCGCTTGAATTACCCCAAGCCAACGGCGGAACTGTCGACAATGCGAAATCGAAATCACCCGCAGTGGATCGCCGACTCCTCATTCGCTGCCTCGACCTCGGCGCTGTGGACGTCATCATCGGCCCTTTGCATTCCAATGCGATGACAAGCCTCGAGATTCACGCTTATCGCGCCCACAAAGAAGCTGCAAAAGAGCAGCAGGAGATGCTCGAAGTACGGAGAGGAAGAAAACGATCGTGGGTCGGAGTGAATGAAGAGAAGCCATTCGCATATCTGAGGGAAGCTATGGTATCTTCGCTTATGAGGGGCATCTGCCGATCTGGAGCGGACTCGGACGACGATCGCATTTCCAACGTCAGTATCGCCGTCTCCACTGATCGCCAAGCCGCTGTCGCCGCCGCCGTCGGCAAGTGGCATTTTTGCGCCCATAGTTGGACCGACGACGAGCTGCTTGTGGCGGCGATGGTTATGTTCAAGCATGCGTTGACCATGCCAGAGTTGGATCGCTGGCGGATACCAACAGGTGGGTTGGGTCTCAGTTGACGAATTTCTGCGTGGTGCGTCTGCTAACACACACCCACCAGATCAATTGATTAGTTTCCTGGTTGCTTGCAGAGCCGCTTACAACAGCTTCGTTCCCTACCACAACTTCCGCCACGTTGTGGACGTTCTGCAGGCTACTTTTCACTTTCTCGTCCGCATCGGCACTTTGGCACCATACCCTCCAGATGAGCTGGGACATGAGGAACTTCCGGAGAAGTCGCCAATGGCCAGCCTGCTGCATCCTTTCGAAGGTTTGACGCTCTTGATCACGGCCATTGGACATGACGTGGGACATCCCGGGGTTAATAACGGATTCCTCGTCACACTCAACGCCCCCTTGGCACAACTCTACAACGATCGCTCGGTTCTCGAATCATTCCACTGTGCCGCTTACTCCCAGATCCTCCGCAGATACTGGCCCAGCGCTTTCGAAGACACCAAGATGAGGAACTTGATGATCAGCTCCATACTCGCTACTGATATGGGCCTGCACTTCGACTACATGAAACGGCTTGGCGATACGCAGGAAAAGCTGTCATTGAGCAACACAATTGATGGCTGGAACGGACGGATGCTCGAAGAGCAAAAGGCGTTGGCATGCTCATTACTCATCAAGTGCGCAGACATCAGTAATGTGGTAAGTGACGCTGACACCACTGGATGCCGGGAGAGTGCTGACGTTCCGATTCGCAGGCGAGGAACTACGACACGGCGAAGAAGTGGATGAACATCCTTTCAGATGAATTCTCGCGTCAGGCTTCCATGGAAAACGAACTGGAAATATCCTCGTCCCTCCTGGCTGTCCCCAAGAAGGACATCATGTCGCTCTCCAAGGCCCAGGTGGGCTTCATGAACATGTTTGCCATTCCGCTATTCTCAGGTGTCGTCGACATTCTCCCTGCAATGCAGTACACTGTCGTCGAGCTAGAAATCAACAAGGGCCTCTTTGAGCAGCGCATCCGGGACGAGCAGGCTAAGGAAGATCCGATTCGCAAGCGACTCCTCCGCGACGGAACGTTTTCTCCGCGAACCATGAGCTTCGCGACGGGCCCAGACAGTCAGAGAGACTCAATCACCCCACGGGTATCGACTCCCTTAGCCGGACTCGCAACACCGCCATCGCTCCTCGACGAATCGGAAGCAGAAGACAAGGAGCTGTCTCCAGGGCCGGCTGATCCGGTGAATAGGCCAACACGCGCGCCAGACACTCCCGATGACTACAAGCAGGTCAACGGAATCGTGACGTCCTTTGACTCCGTGGCAGACTTTGCTGCGAGCGATCCTTTCGGAAGTAGGGATAGGTCAAGCAGTTCTCCGGACAACCATCACGGCCACAACGGCAAGCAGCGATGCAGCGAGACAACGGATGGAAGCACGACAGGACCCTACACCGGCGATTGGGCCTCGCAAGCCACTAGTGCGACTACCGGCAAGATGCCTCTATCCCCAAGCACTCAAGGCACTAGCATTGTCAGCGGTGATTCTTCGGAGCAACTTCCCGGGGTCCCCACAATCTCAGAGCCGAAGCCGTATGGCGAGGGCAAGTTGGAAGCCCCGATTTTTGACTCAGAGACAAACGGCTCTTACACGTCGCAAGGCAGCTGCAGCAGTAGAGCCGATGGCGGGAAAGTGGTCAAGAAGAAGTCTAGCCGGTTCCGCATGAACGCTTTCGGGCAGTTTTTCCGACGAAACAGGGCGTCAAGCCCATCAATGTCGGCGGCCGACACGGCTAGCTGATACACCGCATTCGAAGCGAGTAGGGTCGGATCTGTAGCCTCATCGACGTGGCGGTACCAGGGCTCCTGAGCCCGCAAGAGTGGCGGTCCACGCAACAGCTCCGGTTGTCGATATACCCGAAAGCACGCTTGTCACTAATCTAATATCGATTAGGATGACCGGGGCGGTACCACGCACGAAACGACTTGTGGCACAGTATACGGAGCTCGCTATATATGTATAGTATCGAGGGAGTTAATGCGGATAGGGAGACGTGGTGTTTCTTCAGATCAAGATGATGGCTACTGGAGACACGACCGCGCTACTCATGACCTGGATGGCAGGCCTTATGAGAGCTTTGTTCTTGGGCGCTTCGGCAGCCCTTTGGGCATCATATTGGGCTGGACTTGGGCAGGCGTTCCGGGCAGGTCGGCGGGGCTGTGACAATACGGCATAAGGACGGGCAGAGATGGGATGGGACTGAACGGGGAGGGCGTCGAAGCCTTGTTTTGATTTGATTAGGATCAGGGAGGCTTGATGCCCAGCGGAACGAAGCGGCTGTCAGAAGAGGGCGCATGGTTGCAAAAGGTCGAGAGCCCAGAAGTAGATGATGAATACAGACTCAGACCAGTTCACGATGGCAGTCTGTCAAACAACATAGTATGGTGTTTTCTTGCGGTGCACGAAAACGTACGGCTATCAAACAAGACTAGCGGGTTAGACTTCTTGGGCTGGCTGGCACTACCTGACAGCTGGTGGCGGTATGACGCAGACGATAGCGGACATGGAACGGAGGCAGCCTGGGACGAGTGAAGAACATCACTAACAGCGGCACTACTACTTCAGTGTGTTGCATCGTTAGCAACTGCTAACAACTCTGCAACAGGCAGGTTCTTGTTTTTAGCGTCTGAATGGCAGGGGTTGTGCGGGCGCGACTATCGTTTGGTTTGGCCAATGGAACCCTGGACTGGGGCGTGGGTCACACGAGCCAGTGGTTGCTCTGCCCCAAGCTGGAGCTCCCCACAGCAACAGACCAACAACGACAGGATGCATGAGCTCCAGCGGGCGGTTTGCTGTCGGGATTCCGAGGCCCAGTGACAGCCGAAGCGGCCCTGGCTAGTACCTGGGTGCGCGCGCGTCTGAGGTAGGGGATTCCTTCAGGCCCGTTTGGCGGCGCAGGAGCGCCGTGGCACCCTGCCAACCCACCCACCTCCGTCATGTTTCATTACGTCCGCGAGCTTCCTGCCTGCCTACCACAGTTACTCCGAGCTCTCTCCTCCCAACCCCGTCCGTCCATCTTCCCAACAACACCACCATCTCTCTCCGCCATCACTCCTCTCCCTCTCCACCCCCATCTTCTCGCCATCATTGTTCGTCTATCATCTGCATTTCATCGCATCAATACTTGGAGTTGATTGCCTGCCCATCATGAGGTTCTCGACCTCCGCCCTCGTGCTCGGCGCCGCCTCTACGGCGGTCGCCTTGGACCAGCAGGTCCTCGGTGGCAACCAAAGTCCTTTCGACGTCATCAAGACGTCCGGCGAGAACTGGCTTTCTGCCTTCGAGGACAAGTTCGGCAAGATGACTTCGGAGGCCAAGGCCGTCTGGGACGAGATTACTCTCCTCGCCCCCGATGCCGTCGAGGCCTTCAAGAAGAACGCCCTCCCCTCCAAGCCCAAGCCCCACACCCGCAAGTCCGATAAGCACTGGGATCACGTTGTCAAGGGCGCCGACATCGAGAGCATGTGGGTTGAGAAGAACGGCGAGAAGCACCGCAAGATCGCCGGCAACATCAAGAACTTCAACCTTCGCGCCAAGAAGGTCGATCCCGCCGCGCTCGGCATCGACAAGGTCAAGCAGTACAGCGGTTACCTTGATGACGAGGAGAATGACAAGCATCTGTTCTACTGTAAGCCGCTGCGAATGACGCTACTCCTCTCCTCTCTGTATCACTAACAGCGCCGCAGGGTTCTTCGAGTCCCGCAACGACCCCAAGAACGACCCCGTGGTCCTGTGGCTCAACGGCGGCCCTGGCTGTTCTTCTCTGACCGGTCTCTTTATGGAGCTCGGTCCCGCTTCCATCGATAAGAAGCTCAAGGTCGTCAACAATGAGTGGTCGTGGAACAACAACGCGTCGGTCATTTTCCTCGACCAGCCCGTCAACGTCGGCTACTCCTACTCCGGCTCCTCCGTCTCCAGCACGGTCGCTGCAGGCAAGGACGTCTACGCCCTGATGTCCCTCTTCTTCCACCAGTTCCCTGAGTACGCCAAGCAGGACTTCCACATTGCTGGCGAGTCGTACGCTGGCCACTACATCCCGGTTTTTGCCTCTGAGATTCTCTCTCACGAGGACCGCAACATCAACCTCAAGAGTGTCCTGATCGGCAACGGCCTTACCGACGGCTGGACCCAGTATGGTTACTACCGCCCCATGGCTTGCGGCGAGGGTGGTTACCCCGCTGTTCTTGACCAGGGCGAATGCCAGGCCATGGACAATGCCCTTCCTCGCTGCCAGAGCTTGATCAAGAACTGCTACGACTCGGGCAGCGTCTGGTCTTGCGTCCCCGCCAGCATCTACTGCAACAATGCCCTCATCGGCCCCTACCAGCGCACCGGACAGAACGTTTACGACATCCGCGGAAAGTGCGAGGACAGCAGCAACCTCTGCTACTCTGCCCTCGGCTGGATCAGCGAGTACCTGAACCAGGATGAGGTCAAGGACGCCCTTGGTGCCGAGGTCGACAGCTACGACAGCTGCAACATGGACATCAACCGCAACTTCCTTTTCGCTGGTGACTGGTTCCAGCCCTTCCACCGTGTTGTCCCTAAGCTACTCGAGCAGATCCCCGTCCTCATCTACGCTGGTGACGCCGACTACATTTGCAACTGGCTCGGCAACCGCGCCTGGACTGAGGCTCTCGAATGGCCTGGTCAGAAGTCGTTCAACAAGGCCGAGGTGAAGGGCCTGCACGTCGGCAAGAACAAGGAGTACGGCAAGGTGAAGTCGAGCGGAAACTTCACCTTCATGCAGCTCTACGGCGCCGGCCACATGGTTCCCATGGACCAGCCCGAGGCTTCGTCCGACTTCTTCAACCGCTGGTTGGGCGGTGAGTGGAATGCTTGAGTGCGACTGTAATGACATGACGATTTGGTTACGTATTGTAGAGGAGGTCGTCGCAGCAGGAAACGTCTGGATTGCTTCGTAGTACGAGACTGGGCGGACACCTTGTAGTATGTCAACATCGAAAGACCCGGTCAGTCGTCTTGTATCATCAGTCAGCGCCAGTGTCAGCGCGGCGCTGTAGAATCTAGTTACACTGTTAGAATTACGTTTTTTCCCCTCGTGCACGGGATCCAATCCTAATAACCCTGATGGCCTGGTTTTGTACTTTGCGGGCGGGATTTGTAAACGCCCAGTCCTTTTGACTAATTTTACGGTCTACCTGGATGGATGAGTCGAAAATGACGGACACTCAGTCACCGAAGGCACCTGTTGCAGCAGTGTCCCGTCGCAACCTAGCTAGGTAGCAGCCAGCAAGGTCAGTACCCGCAAAATAACGTCAGACCAACTGGCGCCTATAGATATTTCACCGCCCGCTACCCCTCCAAGATTGCAGCTGAAGTGCACATTATTACCCCGCCAAAACTTTTCGGCGAACGATCTCGATCAAACAAAAAACTGTGAAAGATACCTAACCTAGCCCGCCCACCCACGACCGTCTTCACCAACGATCCCATCACCAACGGAGCCGAGGAGACGTCGAGTCGCATCTTACAAACTTCAAATCAACTGTCTTCGAGGTAGAAAAGGGACGCGCCGCGTCAACCGCCACAATGTCGTCGCGCATAAACCAACCGTCAAACCAGATCAAGTTGACCAACGTGTCAATGGTGCGGCTCAAGAAGGGCAAGAAGCGCTTCGAGATCGCGTGCTACAAGAACAAGGTGATGGAGTGGCGGTCGGGGATCGAGACGGACCTGGACAACGTGCTGCAGATCCCCAACGTGTTCCTGAACGTGTCCAAGGGCCAGACGGCGCCCAAGGAGGACCTGGAGAAGGCGTTCGGCAAGGGCAAGAGCACCGACGACATCGTGCTCGAGATCCTCAAGAAGGGCGAGATGCAGGTCGGCGGCAAGGAGCGCGCGGAGCAGCTGGAGCGCGTGCACAACGAGGTCATCGGCATCGTCGCCAGCCGACTGGTGGACCCGAGGACGAAGAGGGTGTACACAACGGGCATGATCGAGAAGGCGCTGGATATGCTCAGCTCGGCGGCACACGGCGACGAGGGGGCGGCGGGAGCCGGCGCGAAGAAGGCCGGCGGCAGCAATGCGCCCAGCGGGACGGGCACGCCGGCGGAGGGAGCGGAGGGCGAGGCGAAGCCGAGGGAGAAGAGCGCGCACTGGACGGGCGTGGTGACGACCAAGTCGGCCAAGTCGCAGGCGCTGGAGGCGATGAAGGCGCTGATCGCAGCCCAGCCCATCCCCGTACAGAGGGCCCGCATGAGGCTGAGGATCACGTGTGCGACGAGCGTGCTGAAGCAGGCCGTCAAGGACAAGGCGCCCAAGGGCGAGGGCGAGGAGCAGCCCAAGGCGGGCACCGTCAAGGACCGGATTCTGGGGTTCGTGGAGCAGGTCGAGAGCCAGGACGTGCTGGGGTCCGAGTGGGAGGTGGTCGGGTTCGTCGAGCCCGGCGCGTTCAAGGGGCTCGGCGACTTCATCGCCGGCGAGACGAGGGGGATGGGACGGGTCGAGGTGCTCGACATGGCTGTCATCCACGAGGATTGAGGCGGGATGGGTATGGTACGGTGATATACCCCATTAGACCAACGGCGACTTGATAAGCATTATTACGTGGTTCCAGACGTGCGCTTTCTCGACATTGGCCAGCAAGAGGGAGGCATAGTATATAGCAAGACAACTTTGGGGGCTGTAGAGAGAGGGCTTACGAACTGTGATCATGACCTATACACACGGACTTCGAGCCGGAATGGAGGACCCATCGCAAGCCGACGGAGACACCGAACGGACAGGGTCTTTTCACTTTGATACCCACAAGGCCGATCGAGCAGCTCCGCTCGCTTACAACAAGTCACCGAGGGCTTTTCTCTGTCTCGTCAAATTCTTGCGGTAGAAATGGGAGGGGACGCTGATATGTCACCGCGTCCCACCGAGAGAGAATATGCATTTTGTTATCATGTCACATTGTCCATCCACGGCAGTAGAAAACCACCCGGAAATCGATGGTGAAAATGCAATGACCGCCTTGTGATTGATTTGCCCTTTTCCTGTACCCTGGACGCCGTCACCACACATGTCACCAAGGAGACAGTGGGCCTCTCTCATGCCCGGCCCAAAAACAGAGTACTTTTTTAGCTTTTTGTTCTTTTGGTATGATGGGACTCTTCCGATTTTGCTCGTTATCTAGAGATGCCACACCAGACCTGCGCAGAATAGCAATCCCCTCGTTGTAATGCAGCAGAGAATCATCATCTCGTGTAGTAGTAGATGGATGAGAGAGAAAAAACCAGCCGATTCACGCCGCCTTGTGTTGTTCCCCGCACCCAGCAACCCATTGTTTTCGTCAAAACGCTTAACCACCCTTCTTCTTGGAGACACCGACCGTACGGCCGCGGCGACCGGTGGTCTTGGTGTGCTGACCGCGGACACGGAGGCCCCAGTAGTGACGGAGACCACGGTGGGCGCGGATCTTCTTGAGGCGCTCGAGATCGTCGCGGAGCTTGGAGGCGACGCCGTTGGCGAGGATCTGGCTGTCCTTGCCGTCGACGATGTCGCGCTGTCTGTTGAGGAACCACGCGGGGATCTTGTACTGGGTGGGGTTCTGGATGATGGTAACGATGCGCTCAAGCTCTTCCGAGGTGAGCTCACCGGCGCGCTTGTTCAGGTCGACTGCGAGGCGATAGAGTCAGCAAACCTGGCCCTGTTTCTTCTTTCGCCAATCTACGTCTCTCGAGTGGCGGGATTCGCGCTAAAACGTACCATCGGCCTTCTTGCACACAATGTTGGAGTAACGACGACCGACACCACCAATCTTGGTGAGGGCGTACATGACCTTCTCCTGACCACGAACGTTGGTGTCTGTAGTTTTGCGTTAGCCTTCTCCTCCCTCCTTCATTTGCGGTTCGTTCTGGGTCGGGTATGTGTTGTCGTCGGGATAAAACGTACTCAGAAGACGAAGGATGAACTGGAAGTTCGCTGCGACGGAATAGTTAGCACGTGTTGCGGTTTGCCAGATTCGACTGTGAGGGTCTACGAACTCTTCTCCCCCGATACGAGCGACATGCTGGGCAACTGTCGTGAGATGGTTGCTCCTAGGTGTCGGTGTTGATGGTTGACGTCGAAGCAGAGTCTACGATAGTGGGAGACGCAAGGTACTCAGGCTTCAGTTTGGAAATTTTCTGGCCGCCCGGCCGTGGGCTCGCTAGGGTAGGGTCACGTGCCAGACTGGCGCACTGAAATTAGAGCTTGGAAAAGTGTGATTGGTTACTTTGTCGCCCCACCCTGCGGGGCGCTGGGGCAAGTTGCATTCGTGTCTTCCAATTGGTCCATCGTTCCTCGCCTTCAACGAGTCTCATCCACAATTGACGGTCCCAGCCGAGATGGCAGGGGATCACGTATCTGCTGGTTGGATCCCTTGACGGTCAACTCAAGTAACAAGGCACACGCGAACTCGATGAAGGTGGGCAAGGAGTGTGTACAGGATAATAAAAGACTTCAACCGTCTACTATTCAATTGTTTAGAAGATTCGGTTCATAGGTAAGTGAAAATCGGTTTCATTTACTGTGGTTTGCAATCCATCCATCTTTCACATTTACGGAGACTTTATTGGGTTGTCCGAAGCAATTGCAGAACACGCGGATTTGTCAACAGTCTGATATGGATCCATTGGCCATGCGTTCAGTTTTTGGCCCAAGTGCCTCCTACAGGTCAAGACCCGAACTTCTTTCATAATCCACCGTTACACATCTTGAGTTCCATTCATGTTGACCGCACTGGTGGGACTGCGGGCTGCCCTTGATTCGCCCCGTTGACGATTGCCGCAGCCGGTGCCGGAGCCGCCACGGAACCCGGCCAAGTTTGTCCAGCCGGCTGTCCTTGATTTGCCCCGGCAATCACGGCCGCCGGAGGCTGGGCGGCCGGCCCCTGAGCGGCAGTTCCCCCCGGACTAGAACCCACGATGACGACTCCGGATCCTGAGCTCCCTTGCGGCGGGGATAGAGCCGCAGACGGCTGCGCCTGATTCGCCCCGGCAATTATAGCGGCAGCAGGCGGCGGCGCCGCAGCGTCGGACGGTGGTTGAGCAGCAGCAGGCTGGGCCGCAGGCGGCTGCGCCTGGTTTGCGCCGGCAAGGATAGAGGCCGGGTTTGCCTGAAATGCAGCGCCGGCCGGAGGGGGTTTCTCAGCTTGAGCCGGCGGCGGAGCAGCAGCCGCGGGGGGCGGAGGAGGTTGCCCCTGGTTCGCTCCCACGGCGATGGCGCCCAGCGGCTGTCCTGCCAGTCCCTGTCCCGAGTTGTTGAATATGCCCAACCCTGACAGGCCCGCGAGCTGCGCGGCAGCGATCTGCTGGAACGAAGAGAAGATGGTCGCCGCAGCCCCGGCGAGTGCCGGGTTGCCGTTCGCGACATTGGCCGCCGACGAAGCGCAGTCGGACAGGAACGTCGCTGTGTTCTCGACGAAGAGGCCCTGCTGGTTGGGCAAGATGATGGCCGCTGGGTCCGGGACGGACAGGCTCAGCTGGGGGGCCTGCGTCCCCGCCGGGAGGATGATGCTCTGGCCTACTTGGCCGAAAGGGGCCGCCTGGTCAAAGGCAGCGAGCTTGAGTGTCGTGTCATCGGCTCCTGGTACAGCAGATGCTTTAACACTGCCATCGCTGGCCTGCGGTCCTGTTGAGTCGGCGGAAGAATCCCCGAGGGCTACGCGCGCGGCGCCGAAGGCGTTGGACTGGGACGACGCCGCCTGCTGGGTGGATATCTGCAACGGCGATGGGTCCGTGACCATGACCAACGTCTGCTTTCCCGGTTGTCCGTTGTCGGCGAGTAGCTGGTTGACGAGATACCGCATGCGCTGCTGGCCTTGGGTTCGGTTGTCGACCAAACCGGTGACGGTAACGATGATGGTATTCTGCGGTCTGGTTTAGAAAGATAAAAAGCTGGAGGGGGCAAATCAGAGAGCGCTTACCGCTTGAGGGAACTGGGCCTTGAAGTGGTTGATGCGGATGTTATCTTTGACAGCTTGCAACTGCGTGGCTAGTGCTAGTTGGGACTGAACCAGAGCAGCCAGCTCTCTCTCATTCTGACGCTGCAGTTGGTTGATCTTATCGAGGTTCTCCTGCACAACAATGATATTCGGCTTGATGATGTTCTGGACGATGGTGATGTCTCCGTTCTTATTGCTGTTACCCTTGTTTTGGTTTTGGTTTTGGTTTTGGCCCTTATTGTTTCTGTTGTTGTTGTTATTGTTGTTGTTGTTGTTGTTGTTGTTGTTGTTGCTGTTGCCGTTACCATTGCCATTGCCATTGTTTTGATTCTGCTTTTGGTCTTGACCCTGATTCTGGACCCCCTTCCCTGCAGCCTTCGCGTCTTGTGCGGGTGCTGTCGAATGCATTAGCTATCCTCCCCCGTTTTTGACTCTGTCGGTGCTGGCCTACCAGAAGCAGCGAGCGATCCGAATACCGCCAGGGCGGTGATGATGTGCTTGAGATGCATATTTCCGAAGCGCGCAACGAATTAAGGTTTAAACGAGGTGCTGAGACGCCAGGCACAGCCGATAAGAAAGACGCTCTTAATTATAGAATAGGGGCGTGTGAGTGGAGGTGAGGTGACCTCTTGGGTGCGCCGGACGATGAGATGTGAGTTCGGTCAAGAGATCTACTCTTGCGAAGTAACCCACGATCTCGCGAGGTTCGCTGTTAGGAACGGCGCACCCGGGCGTTGCTTTTATGTATATAGTAAACCTAACCCACACGAGTAAACAGTGCCCACCTACCGACCTCCCGTCGTCGATGAATCCCTCCTGCCGCCGGGACCTACGTTCCCGCCCTCTCCGGCGGAGTGCCTCGAAGACCTAGACGAAGCGTAGGCCTCTGGAAAGACGATCTGGCCGACATCGTCTCGTCACCAGGCCCGGCCCTGTTACATGGAGAGCAGAGCAGTCTGGGCTCCGCATGATTTCGAGTGCACCTTACACCCAGCCTAACACCTTTCAGTTCCGAGACAAGGACTTGGATGCATGTGTGAAGAGGGGAAAGAGGGCGCTCTCATCCGTTTGCCGAGCTCTGCTTCCTGTCATCCAACCTTGACAGATCTGACGTACCGTCGCAGCCGCCAGTGCTCTTGTCAATGTTGGCCGTCATCCCATCGATGTCGGGTCGGGTTTCGGGGTTGCAGCGCCAATGAAATGAATGCTTCACGATCCTGGGCACACCCGCGACCCACGCGAAACGGTAGGGTGGAAGAACCTCATCCTGGCCCCTTCCTTCCGGAGCTTCTTCTCGTCAAACAGTCGAGTCAGGAGACAGCGGAACGTCACGGCATATACAACTTCGGCAAGTCATCGCGACGACGTCGGCAACAATCATTGCACATTTCGCCTAGGCCGATTGAGGTCAGCATGGAGGGCATCTCTGATCAAGTCGCGTTCTCGACGTCAACAACGTCAATGACACGAGCTTTCGGTGTCCTGGGCGAGTGATGTTGCGGCTCCGGCCTGCTATGGAAATGAGGCTAAACTCGGACCGAACATGGACTGCCATTTTTTAAAGTTAGTCTCAAGCATACGCTGCCGAGAGCAAGATGCGGACTCTCGACCTTGTCCCGCCTCAACCGATGACAGCTTGGCTAACGGAGATTTGAAGCTTGTTTTCTTTGGATCAGATTGCTGTTTGGCTGACGGCAGATGGAGCACTCTCGAAACACTTCGGCGACGCCCTGGTCCCTGTAAGTGTACTGCAACGCAGGACAAAATCTACATTTGTGCTTTCGCAGGACCGTATAAGCCCATGTAGTATTGCCTCGTGTAATTATTACTCTTATTAACTATAATGTCGTGGGTTTGATGGGGTCGTGTGAACGATCGGGTCCCACGCCTCAGGTCGTCATGCAATTCAATCAAGCTCCGCAAATCGTGTTTCCCAACCATAGCATCGTCAACAATCCTACCACCCGCAACTTCAAGGCGCTTGCCGAAACAGAAGATCTACCCAGCTTCGAATGATCTGCCTTCTCAGCTGCCTTCTCAGCCGCCGCCGAAGTCTGCCACGGCACAGGGCTCTTCTTACCGCCCTTGGCGGTCAAAGGGTGACCCAATGTGGTTTCCTCGGGATCTTCCTTCTCCGTGCCCGTCAACGAGCAGGCAATCCGCTGAGTGGCACTGTGGCTTTTAGCGCAGGCCCAAAGGAATATGGCACCGACGACGACAACTTCTGCCAGCCTCGGTAAGAAACCCCGACGCCCAAGCCTCAGAACGCCTGCTCCATCACTCCCGAGCCAAATGTGGTGGTGAAGGACGTATGCCTCTAGAGATACTCGACCCAGAGAAGCGGCAAGCGGGATGTGGAGCTCGCGCAGTCCTCGAATAGAGTTACGTGTGATGACGGCCGACAGTACAAACCACGGACTCGTGTAAGGGTGGAATTTGTTGTAGGAGTCGTTGTTGTGGTAAACCTGGGCTGCGAAGGCGAGGATGATGAAAACGACGAGATAAGCAACAGCGAAAAGGATCATTATCGGCTTCACCGGGATCGAATCTCGCTCGGGATAGGCAACTTCTAATAACCCGCGGTCTAGTGCGTTGTTGATTCTTTCGAACGGCGCGCGAGCGTTGATGCCGTGTTGACGTCGTCTGAGGACGGAAACTCGATGCGTGGCTGCGGCGGTAAGTATGCCAAAGTACGGTACAAACCGGTCGAGGGTGAAGTGGGAGCGCAAGGTATTTACATCCCAATGTATTCCGCTTGTCGCCTTCATAACCCTCAGGAACATTTCCGGCAGACGAGTGTTGCGCACCAACACGGTTGTGCAGCAAGCAAAGACCACTATTTTGAGGAACAAGGCCATTGGGTTTTTGTTGAGTCCTCTGAAGCAAGCCAATGAGACGTAGGTGACTCCAAACCAGAATGTCATCAGAGGCGCCGAGTAGATGATCCATTCGCTGGTTGTTGCAAGGCCGAGAATGCAGCTGAGCAGGTTCAGTCGGCAGAGCACATACGTTATCCTACGCAACGAGAAGTCGTCGGTACGGAGGAAGTACGAAGCATGGCCGTAGCAGGACAGGAAAATGTAAGCTGCAACAAGGAATTTGTGAACCTTGTACATCGCCAACGACTCTCCCGCCGCATGGTAGTTGTAGAGTAACACGAAGGCTTGCATCCATCCTTTCCATTCATCGGTCTGTTCTCGGGACAGAAAAGAGTTTGTGGCCAGCCCTATCGTCGAGGAGACACCAGATGACCGCGAACGCAAGGAAAGGGCTGCGAGAATGGCCAGTCCGATCAGAGGTAGGACGAAATCTGGTACATCGAAGTGTTTGTCCTGCTTGACCAGGAGGTGCGTCCGGTCAGCAAGTAGGGCGTAGACCGCGACGGCGATGAGCGTCGACACCGCGATGAGGATGTCCATGACCTGGGGGGTGCGGGAGGATGGAAATGCATCCTGGCGCCGATCCAGAAACAAAATGGGAAGAGCTAATATGCTGAGACCAAGAATCACCACCTGCACGCCCGTAAGGGAGGAGTAAGGCGCGCAGCAGGTGACCTGGTTGGCGTACTCGCCTCTCGCCAACCCAGAATTGCAGTGAGCATTGAGGACAACGTCAAGTTTCCTTTCAGCCACAATATCCACAACATGAAGTCCATCATCAAGCAGGGCATCCTCGTGCTCCTTCGACATGGCGTTGTGGCTCCATATCACGTGGGAATTCTCGGCCGCAGTCATGCGCGCCAAGTTCCAGTTCATTGCGTCGATCTTCTCCGGTGTGATGGTCCTTGCGCGGGATGCCAAGAGCTTGCCGTAAGCCGGAATAGAAACGGGCGCGACTAGGACCTGGTTAGAAAGCTCCCCGAAAGCTGCCTGCGACTTGCTGCGGGGCAGCGGCACCAGATCGTTAATGTCGCGGCGCAGGTATGGCATCAGGTTGCTGACGCCCTCCCTGAAGAGCTCTAGGTACCGGTCGCCGCCCTGGCGAGCAGCCCACAGGCCCGAGGTGCCGGCGACGATGAGTGCGGCGGAATCTTCGCCCTCCTGTCGGGCGAGCTTCTCAAAGTCAGGGGAGCCAGGGCGTTCCCGGAATCGAGCCAATTGGCCAAAAAGGGCGGTGGAGTTCAACCACGGGTCCCAGATAAACTCGAGGTGAACGCTCTCGACTTCCCTCGATAAGTTGCGGTGCTTGTCTTCGGAGACGGCGAAATCAAGAATGGCCTTCTCTGCGACGTGATGGTCGAGGCGCGTCATAGCAGCGAAGTAAAGCTGGCGCATGGTGGAATCGCCCACGATGACCAACCGTCGGTCTTTGAAGCAACTGGACACATCTTCACGGGACAACTCGCGCATCCGGCAATCTTCGGGTTCCCATTTCCTAAAGACGTCTCTCGGTAGGTTCGAGTCGGGACTGGAGCGCCATCTGCCACTTGAGAGCAAGCTGTTGCATCTGTAGGGATCGTAACGGCCTGCACGTCCGTGTTAGCTCGCTGCGTCTCCATGCTGGGGGCCCCAGGTGTGGGGATGACCGGGAGGGTTGGCAAAATCGCACCGAAGACAAAATATTGATAGAGAACGCAGAATATGAGAATGACGACGGATACTCGCGGCAGAATACGGCGAACAACCGACGAGCTCCCTGCGGAGGCTGCCAGCTTCTGTAGTCGAAGCATCGAGGACGGGTAGGGGAAGGGAGAACCACACGCGCGCGACGTGAATCAATGTCCCTGCAGGTGGCGGTGGCGGCGGTATGGGTCGTGGTCGGCGAGAAGCCGCATTATCTCCCGTCCGATGTTGGCAAGAGGTTTTCCTGGTCGATCCGGAAACTGCTAATACGGCGCGGCGAAAGACGAAAGAAGAGGCAGAGAGGGAGATCGGCAACACTCCTACGTACTGCTTCTCGAGGCGCTGGAATAGACGGATGCCGGCGAGATGACGGGCGAGACAGATGGGCAAAGAGATGAATTCAATTCAGTAGCGAGCTGCTGCCCGAGGAACCACCCCCCTCCAACAACGCACAACGCATGCGGCTGCCATTTCCCTTATAACGTCAGCGAGGCATGGGCTACAGAAGCCAAGAGGCGGACGGATGACAGGGCTGTGACTGCCAAGATGCCGCTACGGAAGGAGGCCCCGTCCATGCTCTTGGGATCTCATTCCAGTGTCCTCGGCTCGTCAGCCTGAAGGGGGTGGAAAGCATCCGGTCGGAAGCCATGCGGGTTCGGGGGCATGGGGAACGGGGATAATATGGGAGGGGGCGCTCACCGTCAGCGCCTGCGTTGGGTCCAGTGTCGTTGGTGAGGTGGTAGGACAGACGAGAGGGACTTGGGATGACAGGCCACAAAGCGAAAGAGAGAGAGGATCTCGCGCGATCCCTGTCGCGGGACGCCCCTTTTGGGAAGGGCCACACGCGACCTGCTGGTGAAGGAGCGCCTTCCGCGCGAGGACCATGCTGCCCATGCATCCACCACCAGTCCGCCAACAAGCCCGACGTTGGTGAGCTGCAGGTGCAGGCTGCAGCGAGTCGCAACGAGGCAAGAAGCGACGACCAGGGACGCACAGTATACTATCAGTAGACTGCCGTCACTTCAGCCAATGATCGCAAGGGAGTCTGCCAGACGCCGATCACTAACGTCGGGCAAACACAGTGCGTTCCACCTTCTTGGCCAGTGCTGAACCCTGACGGCCAAGGCGTGGAGTTGCACTGCGTATTTTGCCCTGGGCGAATTTTTTTTTTCCCCCCTCGTCTCTGCTCCTTCCCTCATCACACTTTTTTTTCCTGTGTGTTGTGTCTCTCACCCTCTCCAACTGACCGCTAGCGTTCATATGCTTTCGGAACGCTGTCGCAACCAGCGGCACAGTTATGCACATCAAAGAGGCAGGTCATACGGGATTTGCGTGAGCCAAATTACTTGCTCAGCGCCCATCGAGGCTCCAGCTACCAGAGGCTACGGGTCGATTGACAAACAAACGCCATCTGAGACAGGTAAGGTGGGCGTCTGCGCATCCAGGTCATCGAATGACTCGGCTTTGCCGGCGTGTTTCGTTGAGGCGATACAAGATATATATCATCATCGTCGGTCTTTTGCCATGCTCGGTCAGTTTAGCCCTCTTGACTGCTGATCTTGAGCCGGATACACCGCGCCTTGTGCGCCGTGTACAAGACAAGAACAATTCCCAGGCAACGTTTTTTGAGTGCGGAACCTTTAGACTCCAAGTGAAGGATTTCGCAATTTATCTGTTGTTACACGCTGTGAATATCTACTTGATAGTTTTGCCAACTGTTGCCTGAACAAGCAAGCAGCGAATGAAACACGTTGATTGATCTGGCAACTTCTCTACATGCGGAGTTCTCGTCGCCCCAACTGCGCAGCACCTTGCAAGTTTTCCATCCGGACCATCTGGGCTTAGGAGGATCCTCGCACAAGCAAGGCTCGTTTGCTTCCCAGAAACCTCTAAACCTACAGACACACGCAATGGCTCAAAGAGGCTGCTTGATCGTGGCCTCCAGAAGGAATCGCAGCCCCTGTCGTTAGAACTCGGTGAGTTTGGCACGTTGGGCTGACCTGACGTGCTCAACCGCGATGTTCTCGATCTCGCGGACGCGCAGGAGCTCTTCGATGCAGAGACAGTCTATAATCCTACGCTTCGTGTACGCCTGGGGGGGGGGGGGGGGGGGTGGCAAGGTAATGATGACGTCTGTTGAGGTGTCTCAGAATCGCCTTGGAAATCTTAATCGTGAGGTTTCGGAGCTTGGGACAGTCCGTGGCCAGTTAGTTGCTCGAACGCCTTGTCGGCCTTGGGGCCACACCCATGGATGTGAACGTTGCGCAAGTGTCGGCAAAATGTGCCGTCATCCATCAGGTTGTGATAGAGGCAGCAATAGCAGGGAAAGTACCGGGCTCTGTTCCGGAAAAGAACCGTCCAAAATTCGTCCTCCATCGCCTTGCCCAGCGTGTTGAATATTGGTAGCTGTTGATCAGAGATGGTTTCGAACGCCTGTCTTTCGGGGTTGACACAGCCGCAGCGGTAGTCCCATTGAACTCGGATGAACTGTTCGATTCCGCCGTGCGTTCCATCGACAACCACATCGAGAACACGAGCTCTGATGCCCCTGGGTAATGTGAGAAATGGGAATCCTTGACGGTTTGGTTTACGGTCTTTTAGTGTAAGTCAGCACATATCGAGAGGATTGCAGCCAGATCCTTTAGAAGGTGGGGACTATTATTTCACACCCCTAAGCTGAATATCCCACCTCCCACAAGCAGTAGTAATGACGGACGACAGCGATAATAACTAACAAGAGAAATAGTACCAGACAGCAGGAATAACAGATAGAGTGGATGTGAAATACTCAGCCTAGGGGTGTAGAATGGAAGGCCCCTAGAAGTTTTGTGGTTGAAGAGCCATTCCACTTACTAACGATATCCAGTATCTGTGTGCACATATCGATGAGCTGGAGGCAGGTCTTGGTCTCGTCCGGGTTCTTCACCATCATGCTCGCACATTTCCGAATTGTCTCAGGAATTGCCTCGCGATTTTCGTGACCCAGGCGCATCTGACGGCCAAGCTCTGTTTGGTCGGCAGGTCTACCCTTCACATCGTCCAGGAGCTGCAAAAGCCTTCTCGCATTCTTGGTGAGGCCATATCGGGTTGAGACATTGTAAAGACGCATGACGTACCAACTCTTGGTTTCTATCATATCCCCATTTTTGGGATGTGACATCTTAGTAATATTTTTGAAACTTGACTGGTGCCTATGCCTCGGTGTCGGTGTTTGGGCTTTTCTGCTGTCAGAACTGGCGCTTGCTGGCTTCTGTTCCAGAGCGGCAATGTCCTTGACGCCTCCTCCACTCTGTGTAGTTTGTTAATGTCATGTTCGAGGTCTTCACTGTTTGGTGCAGCTTGTTGTCCTGGTGGCTGAAGTCAAGAGGGACCTACAACAGCCGACGCTGCACTCGGTGATGTGGCTAAATTGCTCTTCACCGCAGCAGCAATGACCACTCACTTTCAGTCCTTCCGTGGCAGTGGAGGGGTAGCAGATGCTGGGAAAAACTTTTTGGTATCCCTTCTCGGGTTTGTATTGGGGACAGGTGTGGCGCAAAGGGGGGAGGAGAATAGCGGAGGAGGGGTAGGCATCGGCCGTGACATCAAACTGAAGAGGACTTGATGAACAAAAGCATCGTACAACAGTCTGGAACTTTTTTCCCTCGCTTTCAGAGGGGGTTAAGATGATGGAGAGAAGATGAAGAAGATTTGAGTTGTGCTTGGAGTGAAGAGAAAGAAACACGAGAGGGAAGGCACATCATGCCTGGGATTCTGCCTTAGCACCTTCCCAGGTACCGCACTTTGCGCAGGAGGGTCCCCTCTTCCCTCCTTTCTTGTTTTTCTGTATACTAATCCTTGAAATTGACATCTTCGGAATTGCATGAGGAAAAAAAGGGGTTCCTGTCTGGGTAGACACAGTGGGCGGGCTAAATATCAACTTTATTTATTCACTTGTAAGCAACAATGTAGTGATAAAAAGCACCAAAGAAAGAAACAGTAAATGTCAACGGGAAACAATTGAGGTAACTCAGTAGTATTGCCCATATTGCATAGTATTATGTTCTTGATATGTCTCTACTTTCTAACAAGTGCGACCAGCTCAACACCAATCTGGGTTCCGGACCTTCCCATTTGGAGGAATAAGCCCAACAAGACATTATGTGGGAATTTCCCATGTACCCTTTACCCCTTATTTACCATTTTCCAGCATGAAAACCGGCACAAAACAACATATAAACTCCTCGGCGATGCAGTCTTTTTTTATTAAAAAAATGAGCGCTTCCTCCCATAAGACGAGGGCTTCATGCCCTTTCATCCTCTTCCGGTACAGACCGGATGTAAGGGCCATCGTGGGCCACGGAGTTCATCCGGCGCGGACTGTCATCGACGCTGTTGTGTCTCGACGTACCCGGGCTGACACCGATACTGTAATAGCTTGATCGCTGATCCCGGCTGGGTTGCCGCTTGCCAAAGGTCAAGGTGAAGCCGTTGAGAATCTCTTGGTGTCGAAGGTTGGTCTCGCTGAAGGGTCGCTCGCGAGGGTCTGGCTTTTCCTTGGTCGTCTTCTTCTTGGGCTTCTCCTCCTTGGTCGAGCGCCAGCCAAGAGTCTTGGCTAGGCGAAGAGCAGGCGATTTGGACTCTGCCGACGAGGGACCGGTCTGGCTAGGCTCGGAAATAGACTTGCGACGACGAAAATGATCGCGGATGGCCATTGTGGATAGGCTTGACGATATGTGGCTATATGTGGCTGACGTGCTTCGACAGAGTAGGCTATGACGGCAGAAGATAACGAGTCGTGGGAGATTGCAGACGTTGATGTAGATGAATGATGTAGTGCTTGTTGACGGCAGATGTCAAGATTAAAGCCTTCGCGGGTGGGTAGTTGAGGATGATGGTATGGAATGTTCGACAAAAGAGAGCAGAGGGGACCAAAGGTATTTAACATGAGCCGCAGCAAAGGTCGATCTTCGCAGCTACGAGACAAGCCGGAAGTGGCAATCCCACCTCTTCCTGCACTCGAGAGAGAGCACCGTTAGGAAAACCCGAGATGGTGGTATGGAAGTCGTTCGACGGCCTGTCCTGGACCTTGCATTGGTGGGGTCCCTGCGGCACGCCGAAGTAGGTAGCACTGAGGTACAACACCCACCATCCCCAGACCAACCACTATCGGGGCTGCTTTATGTGCGTAAGGGGACTGGTATCGTTGACGGCTTTCTGCCCACACGGCTGTCTAGAGTGGAGGACCCGTTCGACGCGGGCCGACGTCATTCCAAAAACATCTGTCTTCGCGCTCCAAGAGTTGCTCGCTGGAATCGGCGGCCACAGCACCTGATTCCCCAGGCTCGCTCCTCGCCGCTGATCGAAGATCATCGTAGTGGCGGGGGCCCTGGTCTGCGACGGTCTCGATTGTACATCAGCAGTCCATTGTCCAGGAAGGTAACCGTCTAAAAATGCTTTCTTTCATGCTGCCGAACCGTCTCTGATCGGTCGCGGCACCGGTCAGGCCGTCTCGCTGGCCAGGGTCTGGAAGCCAGCCATGTCTTGGGCCGAGTACTCAGTACCTGAAATGCAAGGGTTCGTACACCTTCGAGGCCTTAGGTATGAGGAAAACCCGCTGCGTGTGTGCTAAAACGACATCGATTGGTGCGTTTACTCCCGAATCCCCATGCCGTTCCCGGTGCGCCGCCATCAGCTAAGAGGCAGCTGCCGCCTGGCGGCTGCCCGCCTTGCCGCCTCAAGTTCTGGCCTTCGTTAAGGTCTACCAAACACTGTTGGTGTACAGTGTACACGGTGATGCAAGCAAACAAAGAGCGTTGCTTCGTAGGTACAAACACCCAAAGCCAGGTACCCATCTTCTCACCCCCTTCGCGATTTTGAAGCTCATCGAGATGTACAATCGGCTCCAAAGATGCCAGCGCTGCTAGATCCAAGGCCGCCCACAGCCGTGAGCCCCCAAGCCAACGCAGCCGACTCCCATTCCAAATCGCCGTCAGGAAGTTCATCGCCTTCGACCGCAGCGCGGCTTTCTGCAATGCTCGGCTCGTACGTGGCCTCCGGTCCCTCCTCTGGCTCCGTCGTGGCTTTTCGGGCTCGGGCCCGACGGACTCTTCCAGAGACTGTGGGGGTACCTGTCTCTGAAATTGTCATCCCCTCGCGCTTCTCCTTCGCTACGCCGGTTTTGCGTCGCGTGGAGGCCGCGCTGTCGTGGCTGGCCGTTCCCGATTCCGGCGTTGACCTCTCGTTGTCTTCCAGCAGTCTGGTCGGTGGCTGCGCCTTCGGGACTCGCTTCCGAGCGAGCGGAGTTGAGGCCAGAATGTCGTTCACGTCGAGCGCACGTGTAGCGGCCCATATTCCTTGGCTGACACCGCTGAGCAAAACGTCTCATGCCACCGCTGCTACAACAGGGTGGTCGGAGGCAGATCCCACAACCTTGCCGAATGCCGTTGTTGTTCGCTCCCATGTCGATCGTGCCTCTCTGTCAAATGGGAGGAACCGACTGTGACGATGATAGTGGGAATCCGGTGCATTGTATAGCAGCCCAAGAACAGTCCCTTTGACATGGAACACGAAACTCGCCGTCGACAGAAATCGGAATAGCTCCGTGACGATGCCAGGAGCCTCGCGATGATCGGAATTGACAGTCCCCCAGCTGACCGGAACGACGGCAGGAAAGATGATAGGTGCAAACGTTAGAACTCGTCCTAGGATGGCGATGTTGACAAAGGTTGCCGTGCCCACCGTCGAAGGAGCCCAGTATATCAGGACATATGTGAAGCAGAAGGACGCTAGGAACAGAGACGCGTGCGGGTTCCATCCAACAGGCTTCGGGGGGAACATCTTGTTGCGCAGTCGTCCGACCAATGAGTTCTGTCGATCCCGGTCTTCAGCGTACGTCACAGATGGTCCGAGAAGCATCGCCAGGTAAAAGAGATTCTGAGCAAACGACAAGCCGACCAGGTGGGCTAATGCCAGGTAAGCCCAAGTAGAAGTGATATGTCTCCTTCTGCCCTCTACAGCCAGAAACAGACTCCACGAGATCATCGCGAGCTCGACCTGTTGACCCCACCAAAGCCGGCGTGCCTTCTCGGCGATGATTTCGAGAGCATCCAAATGGACAGGCGTGTCGGTCATCCAACGAGCGACATGAACCCGAGTTGCGTCTTCACTGCCATACGGAAAGACGCCATTGGAACCGTAAACCCTAATTTTGACAAATGAGTATCATGAAAAAAGGATAGCTGAGGCTGAAGTGGACAAACCGAACAGGTGCCTCCACTCCGCGGACGTCGGCCCAGACGCGATACGAAAGCTTCATATAGTTGAAGGTCCAGTAACACGCAAGACACAAGCTCGCAAAGGCCAGGCTTGCGAAGACAGGTACAAGATTTGACCTCCGTGCCATTCTTGCTCTGGTTCCTTGGGATGGAGGCAGACCTCGATACGATCTATATAGACCGCGGGCGACACCGACGCTGAGATATGCCGCCATGGCCGCATGGCCGCCGACTAGGCTCGAAGGCAGGTACCTGGGGGACATGTTAGAGCGCTGATCGTCCATGTTCTTTGAGGTATGGACAAACGTGCTTCACCTCCGGCTGTAAGGGTACTGGCACCATATCTAATGTTTCAGTCCTGACAAGAACCACCTCAATGTCTGATGGTGGCTAAAGAAGAATCTGGGGCTGTTGACCCACGGACAAGAGAAGATGAGGCAACCAGGCCCTATGGCCGAAGGATGCAAACCAGCGCGCGTCATCGTCCGTCACACAACTCCCAGTTTGCGTCCGTTCCTTGGAAAGCCATTCAGTCACTGCGGTTGTTGGTCGCGGATGCCCCGTCCGTACAGCTACTTTAATTCTGGGTACTGGTGTAAGGTCCAAAGTTGTAGAGGTACGGACTGTGTCTGATGTGGGGGTAGGACCATCGCAGTGCACGGACCAGGGGAGCTCGGAGAAACCCAAGCGGCGTATCGCCTAGCGTAGGAACCTAGGTACCTAGGTAGGGCCTACCTAGGCGGTCAGGCAACCAGGGCTGGGAGGGTACCTAGCCCCCAAATCAGCCCCACCCCCCAGCGACCATAAAATCTCAGCCCGCGCGACCTAACCTATCGACTTTTCTTTCTTCTTCCTACATCATCAGTAAGGGTTTTGCTTACACCGTCAAGTGTATCTTAATTCTTCAATGGCGGCTCCGCTATGCGGCTTGCTGAGGGTTGTCCCTGTTCTCCGTGGATTTCCTTCCGTTCCCGGCCCCCTAAAACAAATCCCATGTGAACACCTTTCCTTATCAGCCGAGTACGACGACTCTACCTGGTATTTGACTGTGGGGTGGTCTCAACATACTTAATCATCGATACTGCATTCCAACTGCTTCTGGCAGGACGTAAATTGCCGCTCAGACCGCGGTAGTAGGATTCGAGCGTTGCGTAAACCGCCTCTTGCAAACCCTCCTGCAAGCCATGGATCTTCTGGGCAACCGCTTGTCGCGGTTATGACATGGGAGGGCGGGTGTGTGTCTTGCGATGTGGAGGCATAAATCTGTTGGCTGGCGCTCTCGAACACCTCTGGTCGAACGTTCCGAAGTTGCGAAAATGGACAGTCAATGAATCAGCGACCATGTCTCCCACCATCCAACCTTTTCTTTTCAAAATCCACTTAGGGTTTTACTCGCATTCTCTGCCAGAAGTCTCGATGGGCGAATCGTTCATCACGTGTCTCGCTACTTCATGTATTCCATTCGCGGACACCAGGGCCCAACTTGTCGAAAAAAAACAAGCATCTCAAACGCATAGGGGAAATCCCGTCTTACATCCCTCCAACCCATCCAATCCAGTTCATCTAGAATACCCGTACCGACGTGCCCGTTATATCATCATTAAGAAGCGTTGCGTATGTCCAGCCTCAGACATACGTGCTTCCGCTTCCAGAGCGACTCTTCTTCCAAACCAACAAGACAAGAACAATTGTAGCCAAGGCGAAGCCGAAGGTCACGAATTGCATGGCCTGGTCCGCCGTAGCCTTCTTGCAGTTATCGAGCAGTTGATCAGCAGATGTGAAGCCGTATCCCCATTTCCCATCCACCTTCGCCTTTCCTCTGTTGATAAGGTCATTGTCCTGCAGTTTATCCCAGTCATCTTGGGTCGTGGGGTCGCACGTAGTCCCGCGGAGGTTGATTGCAATAGCCTGGTGGTGTGTTAGTGAGTTCCATGTGTGTGAACGTCTGCCCATGATCTTTAACTTACAATACCACCAGCAAGTAGCAGAAGTCCGCTGACAGCGTCGACAGCCATCACAATAAGGGCAGGAATCGCCTCAAAAAAGACCGACACGATACCGAAGAGAGCAACAGCCAGCCCGAAGCCGCCAGTAAACGCGCTGTATCTCGTAGTTGTGGGTGAGTCGCCGATCCTCTGGCCCTTGATGAGCTCGACAGATAGAGCGAGGACAACAATGGCCATGATGGCCTGCCGGGTGTTAGTCAGTCGTCATCGACTCTCATGTGACCACACGCTACTGACCTGAAGGGCCCAAACACCTATGCTGATGATCTTGAGCATTGCGCCTGATGATGATAAAACGGCAGGAATATGGAGTATGGTTGTGGGCTCTGGTCTCGGTGCCTCGCTGGGTGGACGAGGTTCCGTAGCGCGCTTTTATGGATGAATGTGCCAAGCAGTTTATCCAACCACGCAGTGAGACATCAACATGATGGCGGAGAAAAAACGGACACCAACGGCCAGGAAAAATGCAGCTTGTCCTTAAATAATGTAACTGAGTCACAAGCGGCGGGTGGCCATAGAGCAAGCCAAGCCAGTAACAATAGCACATGGAACTGCCAGGCACCAGCAAGCACCAACCAATGCCTCAAATGCGACCCCCAAATATGACCCCTGAGGCGGCACAGCACGATATTTCCATACTGCTATCCCAGTGCGGTGACACATAGATGAGAGAGACATGCATGTTTGCGCTCCAGTACCGACGGCACAGCCATCCCCAGCCTTGCTCTGAGGCTTGCAGGCATGCCATCCTCCCGGACGCTTGTCCTTCGAGACAATCCATGGCTTCACGCGCACGGCACGCCTCGACCGCCATTGGAAGTTGCCTCAAAATTTACAAGGTACTGCCGTTGATTGGCTCTGTGCTCTGTAGTACGTGACCGTAAATCCTTGGTCTGCCTCGCGAACATGTCTTGTTTCGCGCGACATTTGATCAGCGTAACGGTAACAGCGCATGCGGCTGGAGCAGAGCAGATCGGGAATTCGTTGGGGCCAGCGAGGGAAAAAGAAACCATTGCTGTTGTTCTTAGTGGGCCATGCCGATCGACTGACAAACATTCACGTTGGTGTTGGCGCCAGGATGCCATGTCGTCAAGACTTGCTTTTCGCTAAATTAAGAGGAGCCCGGGCAGTGCCTTGCCTTACGCCCTGCTTAGGTAGCCTTGCTGCCTGGTCTTAGTGGAACCCAACCGCGAACGCTCGGGGATCGTCTCCTTCCCAAGCGCGCTCCTGCGATGCTTACTTAATAAGGCGGGAGATGCTGAGAAGGCGGCGGGAGGCACGTGCAGCGGGGGGGCTCCATCCGATGAGTCGGAGACGGGAAATCCTGAAGTTGAGCATTCCGAGGGACGCCCGGGACAAGTGGGGCACTACCAAATTCCTGCGGGCTGCATCCGTCACTTTCCATTGCACTTGGGACGCACGGTCCAAGTCGCGCGCGACTGGGTTCCCAAATTTTTTCGATAGCTCCCATCATCGGCGAACAAGCCCACGTAGGCACGTCTCCTGTCCTCTCTGACCGACCCCGACCTCCGCCTTAAACCATCCACCACACCCGCGCATTCGCCATGTCGTCGCTTTGGGACACACTTTCTGGTCGCAAGTCCTCTCAGAAGGACTCGGGCGCCTCGCAGACCACCACTCCCTCAGAATCCTCAGCGACCCCCTCCTCGTTCGACCCTTCAGCAGGGTCCGGTGTCGAGTCTTTCCTCCAGAGTTCTTCCTTCGCCGACCCCTCGCAACTACATCCCCTGTCTGGCCTCAACAAGGACACGCTCGAATATCTCTCGCTCGAAGATGCGGCCCTCTCCGATGTTCCCGGCGGCCAGTCCGTCCTCCCCTCCCGCGGCTTCACCGACGACCTCTGTTACGGAACCGGTGTCACATACCTGACGGCGCTGTCGATAGGAGGAGCCTGGGGTCTCCAAGAAGGCCTCAGGAGATCCGTCAACCAACCGCCGAAGCTGCGCCTCAACTCGGTCCTTAACGCTGTCACCCGCCGTGGTCCCTTTCTCGGCAACTCGGCCGGTGTCGTTGCCATCACCTACAACATCTTCAACTCCGGTATCGGCTACTTCAGAGGGAAGCACGACGCCGCCAACACCATCGTTGCTGGTGCTTTGAGCGGAATGGTCTTCAAGAGCACGCGAGGCGTACGACCCATGATGATCTCTGGTGGCATTGTTGCCTCTGTGGCTGGTGCTTGGGCTGTAAGTTTCTGCTTCGGTGATCTAGCCAGGCTGTTTTCTAACTTGTGCGACAGGTTGTCCGCAGAACCTTCTTCGCGATTCCGGAGCCTGCTTCCTCAGAGCACGCCCACTTGTAATTTCACGACAAACACACTCACGAATTATCTTCGTTGAACCCCTGCTGATAATGAACCTCCTTTATCGCCCGCCGATCACCATCGATCTGTGGACGCCAACGCTCCTTGATAGGAGCTTTTTCTGTCTGTTGTTTGAGTAGGAAACTTAGAGAGCCTTAGAGGAGTCTTGGGGCTTTGGGACAGACGATCTCTCCTCTGGTGGACCCGTGTATAGTATTTGGAGGGAGCATTAGATGACCACATCACTGGGTGTGTTGGTGGGCGTTCGGTAACTGTCAACAAACAAAAGAACAAATCCTTAACCAACCTGTCTCTTTCCCCCCAAAATTACCACCTGCCTACCCACTACCTGTGACTTGGCAGGTTTCCCATCTGGAAAGAGTCGGGCCCTGTAGTGGCTTCTCTTGCCAGGCTCTCTTCATGTCAGCACCACACTCTCCCTCACTTTTCCCCATTCTTCCACCTCTCAACTCCCACAAACATCTACTCAATCGACCACCCAACCGGTTCTCGCCATGGCGCTGCCTCGAACTATCGCGGACATGGGCAACGAGCTCGTTGAGCTAAGGCTGGACAACATGCGCGCAAGGTTCCGCCGTGTTGGGCTCGGGTCCTACGGCCGGGCAATGTCGTTGGAGGGGTTTCGAGTGTACGACCAACTGGGGGGTTACATCTTCCTCCCCAGCGACATATCAACCCAGTTGCCTGCAGAGAAGCAGCATTTGGCGCAGGGCCTGGAGGCGCGACTCTTGAGGCTTCAGGCTGTGATCCCTAGGATGACGCTCGAATCCATGCTTGCTTTGCACGACTATTTCGACCGGGAACTTGCGGAGCTCAGTGCGGCGCCCAAATCGAGGCCACGCCTAATCAAAGATATCCGCTGGCTCCGCGAAAGGGTACGTGTGACCAAACTCTGCTGGCCACATTCAAGTCCCGGATGTTCTATGCTAAGTCTCTCAAGGTTCAAGAAGTTGCAGAAGCTCGTCTTTTCCGGTTCCGTGCCTATCCTTTACTTGATGAGGACTCCTTCAAAGTTGTCATCGCCCACTATGCCGTAGACGACAGTGTGATCTCGGAGGAGATTTGTTGGCCGAAATGGGCGACTTTTGATCCCTTCGTCCAGCAAATCGAAGCGAGCCATGCCCACCCAACGGCTTCGCCTACCGACTGGCCGGCCATTGAACGGTGGTATGTCTGTTTGGTCGACAGCGTTACACTTCATAGCCCTCACCCGGTCGAGAGGTTGAAGGCGGAGCTCTACAGAACGTGGCTTTCGAAACTAGAGGCAGAAAGGGAGCGATGGGTGTTCCAGATTGTCGACGAAGACCAGCTTGTACCCAGCGCGAAAGACTAGGAGTCTGCGACGGTGCTTGCCCGCGGCGTCTTCGATGCTATGGTGCAGAGGGTCAGAGGCAGCCGCAAGCGTATTGCCCTGGCAAAGGTCAGTTGTCGTGTTCACTCCGTGACTCTAGACTAACAGAGCCTGACAACAGGCCTGGGAACTTGGCTTGAAGAAGAAGCTTCCTCTGTTACAGCAGGAGTTTGACCATGTCGCAGACAACCCCAAAATCTTGGAACTCGCCAACGTTGACCAACTTGACTCAGCCGTGAGAAGAACCGAGGCGCTGACTGACGACTGTATGGACAAGGACGACTGGCCGCAGCCTGGAGAGTTTGATGGATGGAACGGTTGCTTTGCGATGCGGTGAAAATTGGAAATGGCGATGAACCATTGTTGTCTCTCCACGTCATGTATTGTTTTATTGTTCTACCGAAGTATCATACCTACGTACTTCGTCTGGTGGACCAGGGGAGGAAAGAAGGGGGGAGAGGGGGCTGTTACATAGGTACGCCGCCGCGGCGCTATGCCCTTCTGTGGTCGCACCTGGCCAACAGGACGATGGAATTACGGGAGATTTCGCCCCGATATATGTTAAGGAGGAAGTCGCGAACCAGGACCTGCCGTAATTTTCTGCGCCGAAGCCGAGCTCCCTGACTCCCATTCACCTTCAACCCTCAACAGGTCGTCTCCTTCTGGCACTTTCCTCTGATGAACTTAGAAGTGACCTTGGCCTACCGCAGAATAGCACGGTTCCCAAACCAACTGCCCTCGTCTCGATTATCAAGCCTTGTCTGAACCGCAATCAAGATGTGTGGTTGTTGGCCATTTTCGGGCGCACACTACGACAACGAAGAACCCCCTCACGTGTACCGCTACGTCTGGGATGGTCGGAAATATGTTATGGAGTTGGTGAGTTGACTGTTTCTTGACGTGCCGTATTCTTTCTATTCTCATTCTTTCCATTGCCTCCTGGTCCCTGGATAGGGCGGTCTCCAAATCGTCTCAGTGGCGGCAAGGAGGGAACTGGGGGCAAGCCACAGAGATGCTGGCGTTGTCCTCCTTGCAACTGAGCGACTGAAATCCGACCTCAGGGCAACGGTCACATTTTTAATACTCCACCATCTCATCTCGCCTTCCATTCGTCCCTCCCCACCTTGGCTGCAGTTACTTCGGAGCAGAGAAAGGTCTGCTGCTGGGATCTCAACTTGTCACCGCAACAGCCAAACCATGCTGAAAAGGCCCTCGTCAATCATCACCTTTTGATTCCGCCAAACTCCAAATTATTTCAATCATGAAATCACCCAAGGTAAAGACGAGTGCCAAAAACACTGCTGGACCGCGCGGGGTTCGCTTCAAGGAGGACAACGGCAGTGGTTTGGACGGCTCCTACCCGATCACCCAGGGACCCGAAAACCCACCCGCTCCTGCCTCTTACAGCAGCGAGGACGACGAGGCTTCCACCAGCGGCATCTTCATTCACTCCTCTACCAATCCTTCTGCGTCTGTCAGCTTTGGCACCAACCTCTTCCCTCTCACATCAACCTTCAGCCAATCGCCTCACCCCAACTTCAGCCCCTTCGTCCCCTCAACCTCAGCTCATCCCGCTTTCACCTCTGAAGCGAACTCTTTCGCGCCGTTCGGCAAATTCAACCCTTGCGGACTTCAAGCTCCTGCATATATCAACATGGCCGACTACCAGAACGTTGCCCCGCCTGCTGGCGGTCTTCACTTTCAACCACCTGTCCCGGACACCACCTACGGTCCCATGCAGCATGTTTACGTGCCTCGATTCGACAATGGCATGGCTCCTGGCGGCCTTTACCATGTCGGTCTCCCTCAAACCCAGGTGAACCCGATCTCACCTGCCCTTTTTGTGCCGCAGACCACACCAGCGTTTATTATCGTGCCTTCGGTCGTTAATTCCATGCAAGCTGCCATGTACTCCTACCAGGGAAGCGCACCTCTGGGCTCTTCAGGTATACTACGAATCGAGTGATTCCAGATATCTGCGAGATTCCCACGTTCTATCGCATTCCACCGTCACGTTTTCCTTCTTCGCGAAATATTCGGATGAGTCGGCGCTGACATGACAGTACAGCAGTCACCTCCCAGCAACATCACATACATTGGCCAGGCTCCTCCTGCCAACCCGCCCATCATGGTGGCACAGCAACCCGTCATACAGCCCGGAATCAGCTTTCCCAGCCCTCCTATCATGCTCCAGGGTCCTGCCGTTGCCATGAGCGGACCTCCTACTTTCCAAGGACCTCCCGCCATGGGTTTGAACATGGCCCCCGGCATGGGAGGTGGCAGTGTCCCCGTCTTTGCAGGTAATACCGGTCTTCCTCCCGATGTCACTGGATTCGGCAAGACGGCAGGCGAGGTGGCCATGGAGCAGGCCCAGTTCGCCTACGCGAACGGCCTCTTCGAACCTCAAGATTTCAAGCCTGCTGATGATGATCCATCGCGCTATTATCCTGTTCGAGAGGTTGACGGTAATTGGACCCAGCGCAATCGTTTCACTATTGACAACCTTGGCGACTGCCGCTGGTATGTCACCAACGAGGGTTACTTCTACGCCGTTCGCCTCCCCAACTAGCGCAGCCGCTCAGTATCGGTAAGTCGACACGACTTGTGGTCGCTGGCCTTTCTTACTAAGTACTAAGAAGGCGCCCATCCCCACGTGTCAACGAGACACGACTGGGAACCAAGCGGCGACGGCCGCAAATTTGCTAGTCAGTCTTCAAAACACGTCTATGGGTGCGTTTATTTTTCTAACACTGGTAGAAAACTCTGGGTTTCTGACAGTGGCTATTCGTTCTTGTCTTAGTCAACCTCAGGCTCGCCACGAGCATCTCACAACCCTGACTCCCTCCGTCGAAGTAAGCATCGCCAAAACCTTCCGTTTTATTAGTTGCCCTGGCACTGACATGTTTTCAGATGCCTACTGCCACTGGAGTCACACTTCTCACTCAAGGGGTCATCCTGGGGT
>WIGM01000103.1:70196-82827 GCA_014235935.1 Colletotrichum musicola
AGTTGCCCTGGCACTGACATGTTTTCAGATGCCTACTGCCACTGGAGTCACACTTCTCACTCAAGGGGTCATCCTGGGGTCATCCTGGGCTGCGCTGTAGATGCAGAATATGGGTTGGTTTGAGATGAATGTCGGGGGACGAGATCATATCGGGAGGCTTCTCCTATGTTTGTGCGTGGTCCGTACGGTAAAGTGGACGAGAAATAGTTGAGATCCATCGGGGGTTTGCGAAGCGTCACTTCCAGACGACAGTCTAGACACCGGCTGGTTCAGTACCGAGGAGGTCAACCAGTTTGCCGGCCTAAGCAGTTGGTTGGAAACAGACAAAAATGGCAAGATACTATTTCTCTGGAACGTAACGACCAAGAAAAACAGAATGTGCTAGGAAGTGAAGGCACTTCTTCAGGCATGGAGCAAATCACCCCTTTGTGTTGGTTTCTACGCATGCCTCGAGTCAAAGAAGCTTGACAGGAAGTGTGAAGGCTGTAGTCTTCTAGAAATGTTGTGGCTAGGTGTCAGTTCGAGCGAGGCTCTATAATTGTTCAGGTCAATCGACGGACTCATGAGCCTACTATCTAGGTAGGTAGCCTAGGTAGGTAGATACACACTCAGCTAGGTAGGGTGTTTAAAGGGAAAGTGGATGCCATATGTTGCTCCTTCCCAACTTCACACTGGGCTTGGTCGCAAAGACTCACATGACCTCAACTTGTATCCTTCTGTCACTCCTTCCTCCTCCCCTTCTTATGACACTCTTCCTTCTCCACTTCTTATGACACTCCTTCTTCCATGAGAAATCTTCTACATTCTAGCTTACTTATTTCATACTCCTTGGGCCCGGGGATGCTCTCTTAATCTTGCACCTGACGTCGATTCGTATAAGCGGAAACGTCCGCTTCCCGTCCAAGAAAAGCAGCCCTGCTGACCTGAAGACTTGAAGAATTTCAACCACGACCATGACGCGCAAAGGAAGGAGCTCGACGCTTTGCGAGTGGGCCCTCGGTGTAAGCGTGGAGGAGTATTGCGACTCAGTTCAGAGGCGCCGGGCCAGGAAGTCAAGCGGCCGGCAACGCATCAGCGTGGAAATTTCAACGGATGACGAGTCTGAGGAAGATACCGTCAAGATAACATATCCTCGTGCTGGCCGTACCAAGGAATCTTCAACCCTCACGTCCAACATCAAGAAAGTCCGTTTTCAGAATGCGATGCCCAAGTCCGCTCTGAAAGCGACGGACACTGCAGATGCAGACTCGGCAGGTAAGAGCGATTTACGTCCGAAGTACCGGCCCAGTGCTGTGTGTGGAGGCTATGGCAACTAACAGATACAGTTACAGGCGACAAGTCGAAATCTGGCGAAGCTGAAACTTCGGAGTCTGAAGCAGACCCCAAGCCAAAGAAGAGCGAGAAGAAGACGCATAGGAGCGAGAAGAGCAGCAAGAAGAAGGTAATCGATTCTTCATCCGAAAGCGAGGCCGAAACTGAGGCGACAGAGACCGAGACCGACAGCGAGGACGAGACACCGCCAGTTCCCAAGAACAAAAAGCAGAACAAGAACAAGGAGAGCAAGAAAGTTGAAAAGAAAGTCAAGGACAAAGTTACGTCAGAAATCGAACCGAACAATGTCGGACCCACGACAAAGAAGCGAGTCGAGAAGAATGACGCGATTGCAGAAAAGACGAAGAAGAGAAAGGAAACCGAGAAACTGAGACCAGAGGCGGCACTGTCTCCTCATCTACGTCGGCCAAATCTCATCATGCCTGTCCGTGCTGAGGTTCTCCAGGTCGAGCATACAATCGAAGGAGTCGAGGATCCTCGACCAAATGCCTTTGTTGACCATCAGCATGGTGTTGTTCGGGTTTACCATGGTCCAGCCTACGGCAACCCATATGGGTTATTATATCCAGCTCGCGACCCCTCCAGAAGACCATTATCGATCGGAGTGCCTCACCCACTACAGAATCCATATTTTCATGGCTTCGCCAACCCTTCCAACCCCGGAGACAACCACTTCAAAGGTCACTCTCCCTGGGGTGGCATCCCAGTCACTTGCATGCCTGGGGGACCGCCACTTATGGCACCCATCGATCCTACACAGATGCCCGCTTACTGGGGCCCCATGTCGCCCACCAGGGCAGTCTCGGTCAAGGGATCACCCAAGCCTGTAATGTCGGGAGCCAATCCGGCTGCCAAAGAGCAGGGCTGGGATACAAATGTTGGCCCCGGTGCCAAAGTCACTAGTCCTCCGAAGGAAAACAAAAGCAAGCCACCCGACAACGTGGCTCCTGTTTCGCCTCTGAAGATCAATCTGACGGTGAACCCAAACACACCTTGGGCTGAATTGGCAACCAGTCTTGGCAAAAAGTCCAGTCCTGGCAAGGATGGTTCACAAGCTGGCAGCAAAGTCAACGGCTGGGGATCTAACAATGGAAGTAAAAGATCCTGGGGCTCCAAGAAGAGCACAGGATGGCAGACTCTGCCCGGCGGACAACATCCAGATCTTGCGTGGGGCGCTCCCGAGAAGAGTCAGACGGGAAGCAACTCGGGATGGGGCCAGAACAACAACGACAACTTTAATTGGACACAGACTGGAGACGCAAATAACGATGCATGGGGTGCTACCGGAAACAACGACGGCTGGAATACAACTACGGCCGATGGACCAAGCGACGGGGCTTGGGCTGCCTCGGGTAACACCCAGGGAAACAACGGTCAAGGCTCATCTGGTGGCGACAACAACTGGGGCGCCTCAAATGATCAATCAGGAGACGCGTGGAACAACGTGGGAGGCAACTACGCCGACGTCAACTGGGGCACGGGCTCCAACCACTCAAACAAGTCGAAAAAGTCGAACAACAGTCGGGCTGGTGGAGGAAACAGTCGTAACGCCAGTGGACAATCAAAGTCCGCCCCCAACTGGGACGGCCAGAGCAACAATGTCGGCTTCTCGGGGCGCGTTGTTTCTAGCGGTTCGAATGGTTCCCACCATTCACAAAAGAGCCAACCGCAGGCATCGAGTAACGGGGGCTGGGACAACAACGCCGGACCAACAACGAATAGCCCTGTTGGCCAAGGGTCCAACAAGAGCAGCGGATCCAAGCGAGACGGCTCGCAGAAGGGATCTAATAACGTAGACGCATGGAAAACGGGCGACATCAGGGACAACTCGACCTGGATTTCCGACAACAACGCGGGGCCGACTACCAACAGTCCCAATGCTTCCCAGACGTCAAAAAACTCCAAGAAGAGTGATAAAAACAACGACGATGCCTATGGTGCCGGCAACGGCGCCGGGTGGGGACCAGAGACCACTGGCGGGGAGTTCAATTACAACCCTACCGGCACGGAGATGAGTAAAGGTTCGAGCAGCAGCAAGAGCATGCCGGGAGCCTGGGAGCCGACCTGGGGCGATCCGTCCCTGGCACAGTCCACGGGAGGGGCGGCGGACGTTTGGTAAACTACCAACGTTGGCGGACTTTTTGACCCACGCGACAAGCGGGAAGGAAGCCAGCCCGTGGAAGAAGTGCGATCGGGGTTGCGGTGAGGTTTGCGAGCTTGGTCCAGTGGTGCCGATTCATAATGCTGTGTATCTGGATCTGGAGATTGCGTCGTCCGAGGACGAAGACCCGACGCAAAACATCGAACGTGTGCAAGGCGGTGCTAACTAGTAGTCGATTGGGACATTTTGCAACCTGGGCGCGGACGGTAAGCCAGAGTCACTACGGGTTTAATCTGGCAAGGCGTTGGTAGAAACTGGCAAAGAACATAGATAGCCTAATTGAAGAGACCGTTTTTTTAGAGAGTGGACAGTTTCATCGAATTCGAGTCTACAAGAACTTGAGCTAACCGACAACCAACAGCACCCACTTGCCGGCGAGTAATCAAGCTGACCTCAGCGTCAATCCGCATGGCATTTGACACCAGTGGAGGGGAAGAGCGACGTCACGACCTACGATTCCAAGCTTGAGTCCTAGCATAGCTTGTAAGAAGGCTTTGGAGGTTGACATGTCCGCGGAAGTGCGCTACGCCGGGATTCCTCCGTCGCGGACTTACTCCTCGTCGCTGGACTCCTCTTCAGAAGCCTCCTCGAGCCACTTGATGAATGGCTCGGCAGCCTTGCGCACTTTTTTGGAGGTGGCAACGTCGACATACTTCTTGCTTGCCTTGCTACCCCACTTGATGGCGACCTCCTCGCTGAGCAGGTCGTAGTTGTAGTAGAGCTGGAGAATCTTGACAACCTGGTTGTACAGCTCAGGGTGCTCCTTGGCAAGACCGCCGATCAGACGCTCGGTACCACCAAGGAGGGCCTTCTCATGGCGCTCAGACGTGACGAACTACGGGCAAGTAAGTCAGTACAAGCGGGGATAAATCATCGGGCTGCTGCTGCCACATACCTGCTTCATCATGCCGGAGCGCTTAGGGATCTGAGCGACAATATTCTCGTCGAAGATAGTCTGGACAAGGACGAGGACGGAGCGGTGCTTGGATTCGATGCCCAGCTCCTTGGCCTTGACGAAAATGTCGATAGAGTCGACCTTGTCAACACCGCCCTTGGCGGTGGCCTGGTCCTGAATCCAGGTGCCGAACTCGTCGTAGACGGTGTTGCCGCTGCCTTCAGCATCCTCATCCTCATCGTCGCCGTTGATGTTGAGCTTCTGCTTGAACTCTCCGGGAAGCTGGGCCTGACGGGCCTTGACAGCCTCCTCGCTCATGTCCACAGCCCACTCGTAGTCCTGGGCCTCGGTGTCGAGCTCGGGAGCCTCCTTCTTCATCTTCTCCAGTTCGTCATCGCTGCCAGCATCTTGGTCATCGACATCATTGGATCCATGGTCGGAACCCTCGCCGCCGCTTCCGCTTCCGTGGCCGTTCTGACCGTTCTCCTTGGTGCCGTTAGCCTTGGCGCGGCGGGCAGCCTTGCGCTCCGCCTTGTCCTTCTTGCCCTTCTTCGGCTGGTTCTTGAGAATGTAGCTGCTGAGCTTCAGGCGCAGGTCGACCTCGGAGCGCTGGCCACAAGCCTTACAATCAAGGAGGATGCGGCCGTCCTTGATGTTGACGTCGGTCTCGGGGTTCTTACACTTCTTGCAGAGAACAAACTTGTTGATGAAGCCATCAAGATGGTCCTGAAGCTTGGCAGCGTTGTGAGAGCCGTTGATGATCCAGCGGTCATCGGCAGGATCAACGTTGGTCTGGGCACCGAGCTCGAAGCCGAAGTACTTGATGACGTAGGCACCGGGGCGGGCGAGGGACTGAGCAACGCTGCTCAGGTTGACGACAACGGTCTTGATGCCGTTGCCCTTGCCCTCGATCTTGGTGACGATCTTTTCCATCTTGTAGCGATAGAAAGCGTCCTTGACGTCGCGACGAACGTTGACGAGGGTAGCCATGATTGCGGTATTGGTGTTGGACGACTGAGAGTTTTTGGGAGGTGTTGGTGGTTGTGAGTTAGGAAAGCGAACTGGGCTCAGAAGCGAAGCTCGTGATGTTGCTGGCGATAAAACGGACGGCTGGCATCAAGGGGCCGAGATTCGGAGTGTGTCGATCGAATCGAAGACTTAATTTTTTGTAGATGGGCGCTAGGAGAGGCGGGAGCAAGGGGGACTCAATGCTCAGCGGTTCTTCTGATGGACATAGGGTGAAGCGATACCGGATCGTCTTTGCTGTCGAGAATTCATAGACTCCTCTGGTTAAGTGAACTTCAGCCGACGGAACTGATGTTGGGGCTACAAGGTTTCCGCGCTATGCGAAATGATTGCAGCTTGGGGACAAAGTGTCTGAAGACGGTGGTCTTGTCGTGCTGATACATAAACTGCTATGTGCCGTGAACCGCGTAAGGGTGTCGGGTTCTGAATCGACTCTCGCGAAGACGGACTCGGTGGTCGAGAGAGGGATGCTGCTATTCAGTGACGATGCTTGGTTGGTGTGCAGTGGTTGTTGTGGTGGCGATCCTCAATGCGATTTATTTATTTTTTGGGCGGGGGGGGGGGAAGAGGGGGAGGTTAAGTGCGTGTGCGTGTGCGTTTGACAGATGTACCGCGAGCGGCGCGAGGAGTGTAGATGACGGAGCAAAACGGTGGGACTGGATTGCGGAAGAATATATTTGGCGAGATGGAGATGTCTCCAGGCGCGAGGGCTTTTTGCGTGGATTTTGATTGTGTGTGCGTGCGTGGGAAGAAAGAGGAGACGGATAGACTGGGCAGAGTGGTGCGCAGAACTTTTTGGGAAGGAAAAAAGAGGTCAGAGTGGAGTTGAGTATTAGGTAGGACTCGGATTTTTGAGGGGGCAAGAGTCAGTTGGGAACCCTGGAGACACATGGACAACAAAATTCCTTAACAATGGGGCGGGGCCGCAACCTTGCCACCGTCCGCAGTGGAGGTCCATGGACCATTCACTGCAGGCAGCGGAGGCCCTGTAGCGCCCTTGGCTCAAAATCTCGGATAGTGTACTACTACGGACAGCCTTGCTACCTGTAACCTACCTAGGCGGGGCGGGTACACTTCCTGTGCGCTTGCCCGAGGTGAAGGTGCCTTACTTTTCTGGGTTTCAAGGCGGTAGGTAGTACCTTCGGTACGGTGGTCAGCAAAAAGTCCTCACAGTGTCTAACATATGGGGACCGTCCAACCTTTCATGGCAGCCTGAAGTATCCTGCGTCCATCCCTCGGAGTCCGGTTGCCGGTCGGAATTGTCTTTGTTCCATCGCCTCCTTACCTACATCCCTTTCATGGCCACCATATCGGTCTTTTCAGCTGCGGTTTACCCCGACTCCAAGTGGAAGAAGGTAACTAAAACCTAGGTAACATGAATGAGCCTCCCGGAGAAGTCGTGCTTTGCCCCGCGAAAGACCTTCGAGACAAGGGTGACAGTATTGCTAGGGTACATCCATGATACGCATAGGTAGTAGTAACACACTATCATACCTATCATGTAGGTACGGATAGAGACTTGCATGTGGCCCACCCTCTTGCCCTTCCCATGTGCGTCAGGCAAGGTGGACATGTCCGTGGCCGCGGTCTCGTTTCCCATGCGCCGTTGATTGTGGTATCAAATCCAGTGTCTGGAAGGGAGTGCCACGGCTCCGCAGAGCACATACCAATCAACAGCTGCCTGCCTTCCAAGACGTGCGAATCTCACACAAAATGTAAGAGAGCATTGTCTCTTACCTAGGCACGCAAAGATACCTAAGTTTTACCTCACCTGCTAAGTTGGAGTACCTGCCTCGTCTCCTGCAAGTCGTTTCCCACCCAAGTCGCCCACACACAACTGAGGCCAAGGTGTACCTAGCAACCTAGGTAGGTAGCATGCCTTGAAACTGCCACTTGAGGCATGCTGAAGACTCAACAGGTATTGATTGCAATGAAGTGATGCTACCATAGTATTCGCATACGCCAAGCTGCCTCATCCTGACCGAGGCAGCGAGGATAACGCGCCTTGCTCTTCTTTTCTTTCTTCTCCTTCTTTTGTTTTGTCTTACGCATGCGTTCCTGACCGATAATCAGTGGCACAGATGTTCAAACGAAACATGCGCCCAGCAGCGGAAACAAGAACATGCCTATCATCTCAACACCGAGCTCTTTTTCGAGAGCTCTCTTTGAAGAGCTCGTTGTCCAAGCCAAAACGCCAAACACGATACCGTCTATTAGCCCGTCATTCTTGCTTGTCAGCGACGGGTATGAACTGCAACAGGCACTTCTGACCCAGGGGCCGTGACGAGATAAGTTGGTCAGACATGACCATTGAATCGTCTGTCATCGATGCATCGGGAAGCGTCATGTAACGGGAGTAAACGTCCGCTAGAAGAGTTTTCATCTCGGCAAGTGCCAGGCTACACAATGGTTGGTTAGAGACGAACTTTTACCACGTGAGGGAAGGAGCCGGAAACTCACTGCTTTCCTACGCAGCCTCTACCGCCATTGGCAAAGGCAAACATCAACCTCTTCCTCTCCGCTTCACCCGTCAGTGCCATCCATCTTTCAGGGTTGAACAGGTCAGGTTGCGGGAACACATCCCTATTGATCCGGTGCACGGAATACGCCTGGCAGCTGACCATTGTCTTCTCCGGGATGTAGTAGCCCTCGATCGTCCGCCCCCCTTGAGGCACGTAGCGCGGGAGAGACATGGGGATGGCAGGGAAGCATCGCAGGCCCTCCTGCACGATGGCATCGAGAACTGGCAGCTTGTCGAACGAAACCCCTTGGTTCTCCTTCAGCTCCCGCTGCAGCATCTCCTGGAAGTGCATCGACCGGGGCTGTGAGAGCTCCCACATAAGGAAACATAAACCGTCGCCTGTCGTGTCGATCCCGGCCGCCATGTGGTCGAGACACTCGCCTGCCATGTCCAAGGTGTCCAAGTTTTCCGACTTCTCTTGCAGGCGGCTCAGCAGGGTGAATTGCGCTGGGTCTGGTTTCCTGCTCGCGGCAATCACGAAATCATCGGCGAGGGGCGTCTCGCGCGGCTTGGCAAAGAGGGACAGAACTCCTGAAATGGCCGTGTGCAGCGCAGGGCTGTAGTGCTGTATCAGACGGTTCTGCAGGCTGTCGTCGGCGGCAACTTGATGCATCATCTCCTCGTCGGACGCGTTTTGAAGGCAGTTGGTTCCGTACGGGTGGAACAAGTGGTGTGTGACGCAATCGCAGGCATAAGAGTGAAGACTCATCTGCAAGTGATCAGTGAGCAAACATGGGGCTAATGGACTTCCACATGCTTGGGACATACGAATATGTCGTGACTTTTCCCCACGGACGCCTCGCATCGTTTGACGAAATTTTGGGACCGCTCTTGAATGCCAGCTAGGGGCGCCGGCCGCAGAATGTTGCTGTTTGCGTAGCGGTCTGCGATGATTCTCTTCCGTTTCGCGTGCTGCCGGCCATGATCAGTCACCTATTCGCCAGTCTGGGTGAAACAAACAAGGGAGTTACATCTTCCTTATTCAAGGTGGTGAACATGGTTCTGGTACTTGTGAGCATTTGCCGCCCCGAGCTCATGCTGTTGGTGATCCTACCTCCGCCCGTATACTCTGAATAAGTCGTAAAACTCCGTTTTATCATACCCACTACCTCCAGAGCAGTATATCTCCTTGACAGCCTCAAAAGAGGTAAACGAGACTTCATTCGGGGAGATGCGAACAACCGGTCCGTATTGCGCATGAAGCTGATGAAGATACCTCGTCCTGCTGGCACGTAACTCGTGCCACTTCAAAAGCAACGAAGTGAAGGCTGATATCGTGGGGCCGGGCAGTTTCCATAAGGGGGCCCACACGCAGCGAACGAGATAGAAAATGACGGCAGCAGCGGAGGCCGCCCCGAGAAATACCGGGGACAGCAGCAACATGGCGTGGATTCAGCGTTCTTGACGAACTGAGGCGATGGCTGTAAATCGTGCAGAAGTGAAGGTTGTAGAAGAACATGTCGCGTATCATGGGCTGAAGCTTCAGTGCGCTGGGGCCTATCACACAGTACGCCCGCTCCCGGCCCCGTTGAGAGGCCCCCGCCGGCCGATAAGGGAGGCGCCTCAAGGTAATCTTATCTACCTTTGTGGTTATGTATGTAATGCATAACTACCTAGGTATGCAGAACAACTCCTGTCCCCTTGGCCGGAGCAGAGCATTGCAGATTTGATGGCACTGGGCAGTGATGTGTACATGTGTGAGAAATAAAGGCAATAGGCTCTTTATTGGAAGGTGACTGTTATTTCACGCCCCCTATGCTGAACATCCCACCTCCCACAAGCAGCAGGGACAACGACGGACGATAACAGACCATAGTAAGAATAATAAATCGTACTATGCAATAAGAATGGACCAGAAGTAAACAGTAGTAGGCTAGAATAATCAGAGGGATGTAAAATATTCAGCCTGGGATGAAATAATAGTTCCCTAGGTATTAGAATCAATCTATGCTGTTGCTAGGTACCTTATCCCGCCTACCCTGCCTGTACTTCCGCATCGCCCGCCGAAAAGCCCCCCCAAGTTCAAAAACGCCCCGCCATCAACATTCTGAATGGCATTTCGAACATTCAACTCAACGTTCAGATCTCTTGCCGGCCCTTAGAACCCTGCGCCGCCTTGTCATTCGAACCGGCTCCTCCGAAAAAGCTGCTCAACCAAGACATACCGGGAATCGATACTGAGCCTGCCGGCGGGTACTCCTTTCCGTTGACTGTGACGCGGGGCGTGCAGGTGCACCACTGATCCTCAGGAATGCCGCTCAGGGCCGCGGGGATGTGCTGCCCGCAGCCGCGCCAAGTTGCTTTTGCTGTGGTTTGAGCAAGCTTTGTTAGTCGCTATGCCAGCGTCAAGGGAGTATCCAGGCCTTACAGCAAGTCGAGCAAGTGACCCCGAAACACATTGTTCTTGGTGGTGCGAGTGATCTGAAGCAGAAATTGAGTCGGTATTCTGATGTGTGAATACTTCTGAGACCTTGATGTTGGCAGACTTCAAAAGTATCTTGTCTGATGGCGGTCGTGGATGTTGCGAGATGTGCGGCGGGGGTGTTAAGTATTGCGCTGTCCACGCTATTACACAGACCCTTTTAATAGATACTGGCCGGCGTGTCTCCCTCCTCTTGGGGCTTGGGGTCGCCGACCTGCATTGAACATCGCCGCGGATTCGTGCCCGAGCAAGTGGGTCTAGACAGCTCCTCCCGCTTCAAGCGTGGTACATGGTCTACACTATCGCCGACCTCGCAGTTTGGAGGAAACTACTAATAGCCAGGATAGTCAAGGCAGGCGCGGGCGCGTATGAGGAGACAAGGATCAAAGTTGATTGGGGGGACGGCACAACAATGAGATGCAAACAATGATTTGGGGCCTAATTTGATTTACTGGTCTCTGTGTATCATCCTGATTGTTCTTGCTTCCCTAGAACCTGGCCGCTTAGCTTGAACGTCTACAATTGTTGGATGAACTGAACTACACGTTCCGCCAACCATACGCGCGATTCCGGATTCTTGACCGTATGGCTCGCTCCCGGGATCAATCCCGACAGCTCGTGAACTCTCGGGCTCGCCTTCTTCCATGAGTCTATAAGTGCCTGTTTGTCGATATGATCGGGAACAAACTCGTCCTCGGCCGAGTGCAGAGCGAGGACGGGCTTCTGGCAACGATTCCAAACCGAGGATACGAAAGAGTCCTCGAGGTCGGACGAGAAGAAATCATCGTCGCCCCTATTACACGTAAGTACGCAGGTATATACTTCAGCCCGCACAAGCAGACTCACCCTTTTGCTGTCAGTGAATGCCAGCGGTACGCGGTGAGGGGAGTGTTGAACAAGGACGGCACATGGTCAGAGGGCAAGATTTCGTCGCCCTTTCCCTCCGCAATCATCTTCGCTGCGAGGTCCAATCCCTTCTTCATATCTTCAGGCTTGACAAAGTCGACAATGCTTTCTCGGTCAGAAACGGGCCCTTGGAGAATGAAGCCATCCACCGTGTCTTCCTCGAGCTTGCCGTATTCTATGCAGTCCTAGTGCCGTGAGCCAATGCCCCGTCACTGGCGAGCCCAGAGCTAGTACACGTACCTGGCATCCGGTAGAGTGTCCCATCAGAACGATTTTCTTCTTCCCGATACTTCGAAGATATCTCACTAGAGCCGAAATGTCCTCGACATCGTTCTTCAGACTCGAATAACCGTAGCCAGAGAAAGAGCTCCTCATGCGAATCTCAAAGATGGACCATTCCTGCCCTGTTGTCTCCAGATACGTCGCCAGTGTTGGCGTGTAGAATACCGTATGAGGCCCATCGGACAAGCCGCCGATGAAAAGTATGGCATTCGAGACGCCTGAGGGCCCTATCTCATAGGCAGCTGCGTTTGCGGTCGGTGAATCGTATGGGTGGACCGTACAAGGGAATGGAGCCGAAGCCATTGCGGTGGTAGCTTGCAATGTCTACTGTTCGTTTTCAACGCTGCAATCTCGAGATGTGCCGATGTTTGGAAACATAAGCAGGCGGGTAGGCCTTTCGTAACGGACGGTCAGGAACCTAGGAATCTGCCCCCTTACGTACCTTACCTTAGTTAGGTACGGTAGGTAGGCAAGTAGGTAGCTTTGCTCTGCTGTGGGGCTTCCCTCTGCACTGTACGAGGGGACTATTATTTCACACCCTAGGCTAAGTATTTCGCATCCCTTCCATATAATACAGCCCACTACTATTATCATCGTTATCATCGTTACCATCGTCCATCATCGTTACTATTGTCCGTCATCGTTACTAATGCCCGTCATTATTGCAGCGTGGGAGCTTGTGGGAGGGGGATATTCAGCTTAGGGGTGTGAAATAATAGCCCGCTGTACAAGTACCTATCTAGTGCACTGTACGGACAGGTACTTACCTACCTACCTTCCGGTGCCTTCGGGCTGCCCCACACGAAAGATCTGTCGATTGGTCCAGCTGCCTAAGAAGCTCTAGAAGTTACCTACCTAGGTACGTCGTCGTATGCAGCTGACCTTTCATCAATAATGACAACTTCTTCCACTCCCTCGTCGAGCAGTTTTCGTGCCTAGCTACCTAGGCATAAGTGGCCTGTATTTTCAAGTATTGAACGACCAAGAATTGAATTTCTGTACAGATACTGTCACTCACGGCCTGGGATGCGAGTGCTCCTCAATCTACATCATGGCTTCCGGCACATCCAACGCACCTCCGGCCCG
>WIGM01000104.1:0-12894 GCA_014235935.1 Colletotrichum musicola
GAATTCCGTAACCAGCGCCACGCTCAGTAATAGTAAATGGTATCGCAATGTCTAGTGTCACATTAATAAACCGTCCAGCCCCGAGGCCCATTTTCATCTCCCTTTTCCGCAAGTCCTTTGACCCACTCATGATTCCCGCCGCTCGATGAGCTGCTCCTCGTCGTAAGGCACCGCGTCCGATCGGAATGACGGTGCCTTGCAAGCCTTCTCGTCTCCCTCCAGCCGGATTTGCCCTTGAGGCGAGTAGTGCCTGCGAACTCTGCGTCGGGGGTCAGCTTGATGCTCCTGGAGGTTGAGTCAACAGTGTAATTTACCCTTGAAATGTGGTCCCAACCGTCTCCAGCACCAGCAGGACGAGAACAAGGGCAATAACGGCGCCGAGAACGATCAGATCGGGGTGTTGCTCAAAGATGGCAATTGTCGGGCGAGGAACCTGGACGTGCTTCCAGCAGGGGATCCGAGCATTGGACGGGAGCAGCTCCGCAAGACCCTCCTCGAGAGACATAGGCTTGATGGTCTCCGGCATTCCGTCGCCCTCAACGTCCACCACCCTGTCTTTGCTTGCTTGCGGGTGCTTCGAGAGAGACTGCAGGTAGTCGGTCTTCAGTGGCCGTGGTGCAGCCAGGACCAGTGACGGGGGAAGAACTCGAGATGGAGAGATGGGGTGGTTGTCAAATTCGATTTCGATGCCGGCATCCTCCGCTTCCTGGATGATGGCGACGGGTCTCTTTCGGTGCATCGACACGCGAGTTATCCGCGTGAGACGGCGGGCCTCGCCTTTGACGTGGGCGACCATGTCTGAGATGGTCATAGGAACCGGCATGGCCAAGCCCGTTTGAGCAAGGCCCAGAGCGTAAAGAAGCGTTGCGGGCTTCATTGTTGTGGATTCGAACGTATGTGAAGTAAAGGTGTACGCGAAGTGATGATCGAGGTCGAGGAGCGCCAGTTGTTGCCGACTGTGCTCGTTGATTTAAGGATGTGTCCAGTATTAGCCCCCTGAGGTAACAAATTCCTCGAATTTCAGAAAACGACGATGCCAGGTACGGTAAGTCGCCGTGATGCTGTGTTGTGCAGGTGATTGATTTCGGTAGGTTGGTGTAAGTTGTCCAGGCCTTTGGATGCGTCTGTTCCACCAATGTCTTCAAGCCAAGGCGCGTAGACGGCAGGCTATGTATATTAAGACTGCCGGTGGCGACGGTAGAAGTGCTGGGCGGCGGGATGTTATGGTGTGGTGGTGGTGGTGGTGGTGGTGGTGGTGGTGGTGGTGGCCGAGGAGAGGTGGTGGTGATGCGGGGGACGAAGGACCGTGGTGGGATGTCAGGTCTGGGCACCCGATTTATTAGAGGAAAGTTGGCGTCGGGTCGGCGGCCACCAGAGTCAGGCACGGGAATCCGAGCGCGGAAGTAGCGTGAGTTGTAATGGTGTAGCTTGTGATGTAGTGCGGTAAACTTCGAAGGCGAGTGAAACAAAACAAGTAACGGCCCTGGATGTGGTCGCCGGGCAGAGAGGAATGAAGAACAAGATGGGACGGGACGACTAATTGGAGGCCGGATGCAGGCGTGGGACGGTGGACGGCGGCCGGAAGAGCTGACAGTGGGCGATAGATGTATGTGTTCGTGCGGTTTGACGTGCCAAGGCGAGGGGCAGGTCTTATAATAATATGTGTGAGCCGTGCAGGATGAAGCGACTCGTCCGGAGTAAGGAGAGATTAGTCTGGGCTGGAATGGATCTATCCGTAATCAGCCAGAGCAGAGGAACGAGAGCCTTTTTTGCGGGAAGAGCAGAGAAGAGTAGGCGGGTATTGTTATGTCAAGAGGAAGGGAAGGCGAAGGCGACATACCATGAGGTACACCATGAGGTACATAATGGTAGTAGACGACGGGACGCTTTGGGAAGAGTGGCATGGCATGGCATGGCCTGGCCTGGCCTGCCCGAAGACAGCGGACCATCTCTCAGCGCAAGGTACCACAGTACCCTGCCCTCTCACGCTTCTTTCGGCCCACCTTCTCGCTCTCCCCTCCCCCTCTGCCCCCGTAAGTACTATTAGTGGGCGTCCCGGGGGTGCTTGGGCGGCAGCTCAAGACCAGGGATCTAGGCTCGGGCTCTGCTGCAGGGATAGTCTGGACCCTGCAAAACCGCCGTGTCGATTCGAACATGGCCCTCCCACACAACCACACCCACAGGCTTGCTTGCTGCCAGCTGGTAACCAAACCCTACACTACCACAGTATCAAGCGTAGGTGCCGCGGCAGGGTGGCCTCGCCGTGTGGGCAGGGAATGGCGCGCAATGGCACAGATGGCTTTGTAGCGGCACGGCGGTGGAGCTAGGCCCCCAGGATCGCTGGTCTTTAAACTTTGAGGTACGGCATCCGCGGCAGGTACTACTACCATAGTATGGTGCAGTGTAGGATGCCATAGGATACTGGGACCATGGTATCAAACACAGCTAGCGTTGGTTCTCTTTCGAAATTCCGACATGGCATGGGCCACGGCACGAGCACTCATTCGACAGGCTCCTCAGAACGAGAACGAGAGGACGCCTACTAACACGTACCCTGCCGTGTAGCCGATCTCGTTCAGCGGTCCCGGCGATCCATGTTCATGTTTCTCCAGGCACGGCGCTGAGTCTTGACTCTGCGTGCCGTAGCGGCGCTGTACAGCGTCAGGTCTTCCCTGCGTCTGCGATCGTCGGGGCTCGGTTTTCTCGGCACCCACGCTGAAGCCGTCAAAGCATGAGGGGAACAAGTTTCCGAATCTTTTCGTGTGTCCTGATTTAGGATCAAACGAGGGGGAGAGGTTGGTCACTTGTGTGTTGGTGTTGGTGTTGGTGATGGGCGCGGGGGAGAGCCGTCTGCGTTACCACCCCGTCCCCATATTCAAAGGCACCTTGGGGCTGGCCGTTCTGCTGGTCGTGTTACCAGGGTGGTTAGCGAGGTCCCTAGGCGTCGCCCGCGGCGCGGTCTAGAGTGCCTTCGAGTGCGGCCTACCTCGCCCAGGGGCCCCATCGCTCTGAGAATACATGGTACTATGGGCCTGCGCCCCCCTGTTTCCTGTGTCCCAGCAGGAAAAAGGGCCGCGGGACTCTAGGGACGCGAGGAGAAAGCCAAAGGCGGCCTGAATAGGCAAGCAGCGGACCCTAGCAATGTGTCACGACCGAATACCGGACGAGGGGCTCCATGCGCGCGAGAGGTGCCATCTGCCGCTGTATGGTGGGTTGGTCGACGGAGAGAGAGAGAGAGAAGAGACGGAGACGGAACAGAAAAGGCAGTGCAGTGCAGTGCAGTGGAAACGGGCCCCAAACGGACTCGAGCGTCCTGGGTCCAGGGGAAAACGCTCGACGCTTGCCGTCACAGCCTGAGGTTGAGGTGAAGCTTGATGGGAGGAGGAGCCCAGGGGACCAGGACGGACGACCGCGACAACGAGCCACGGGTGCCCTGGTGGATGTGCCCTGCAGGCAACCTGATGAAGCTTCGCGTGGCAGGTTGCTCTGTACACTTCACCAGGGTAATTGGGTAATTCCACGCTTGAATCAGGAAGGTACGCCGCGGCGAGGGCTGACTGACGGTGAGGAGAAGCGATGGATGGAAAGAGGACAAGAGTGTGGGGGTGAAATGACATTCATCGCAACGAAAGAAAATAAAAACGAAAAAAAAAAAAGATACATAGTAGGAGATTCCAGCTGGTTTGTTTGCTCTCTGCAGCTGTATGCAAGGCAGGTACGGATGCTGAGGAGGACCTGCCCAAAGTAGGGCGAGAGCCAACCGCCGAGGCACGGCGGAAAAGCAAGAGACGCGGATGGCCCCATTTGGACGGCACATTGTCTCATCCGCCCTCGTGATTCGTGGAGGCGCCTTCCCTCCCCCAGCGGACTGAATGGCCGGATCGTATGCAAATCTCGCAACTTTCCCTGCAGCAAAATGCGGTAGGAGCATAGGATCACCATCTCGCCCGGGTCGTACTACAGGAAGGAACCACCCACGCGACGCAGCGAGAGCAGCTGACTGGTACGGGTGCTTACCTATAGGCTGCTATCCCTCATGCCACTTGCCCTGTGTTGGTGCTCCGGGCTCCATGAATCCATGGATGCTGATGGTGTGCTGCTGCCAGCTGGTGGTGTTCGTTGCAGCTTGCCCGCAGCCACAGGCGCCAGCTCCCCTTTCCCACCACAACCACCACCACCACCACCACTGGATCTAGCAGCAAGAGAAGAAAAAAAATCAAGCTTTCCCAAGTGTTCCCCTCGCAGCTTGGCCGGCCCTCCCGCCCCTCATCTTCATTTCCCCATTTCTGCCGTCCACATGTGCGAGCGGGAGCACGTGGGGAGCTGCCCTGCGTGAGAGGCGCAGCTGCGGTCCTGCGGTCTGGCAGGCAACATCCCGCCGGCCGCACAGGGACCGTATCGTAAATTATCGGCCCATGACAGCGGACCTCGACCCAAATATCGCCGCTTCCAGCCCGCTGGGCCATGTGCCGTGCTCTGCAGTCTCTGCTTGCTCGGAGAAAAAAAAGAGGGAGGAAAAAAAAAACAAGGGAGGGGATACGGAGTAGAATGATACGAAAAAAGAAGAAGAGCCCACCTTCAGCGGCAGCTCGATATTGCCACTGTAACGTGCACCCACTCAAATGAGGCAGACGGCCACGGGCATTTCCCCCTTGGCCACGATAATGGTCCATGGATTGATTAATGGTCCCTGGTGTACGGATACCGTGTGAGTGTCTGCCTGGTCTGTGTGGGCAAGCAGAGGGAGGCAGAGGGATGGAGGACGGCACCCAGCATCCTGCCCTACCCCTGTCTCTCCCGCTCCGAAGGCTTAGTCACTCCCCGCCCGACCAGTCGTTCCCTCACGATGCTTGGCGCCGTCGTCCCGCAACCTCGTACAGCAGGAAATTGCACTCAGCTGCGCCCGACTCAACGCCCACGCCGCAGTGTCGCTCATATCTGTCCATCAATGGGAGGCCAAGCCACGTCCAACCTGATTGACCGTTGACCATGCTGCCATGCTGGCCCGAGTTCAGATGACTGCATCTCCAGCTCCTCCCGTCATTGATGATCGCCTCGCCATGCACTGCGAAGCTCTAGTATCAGCCCCCAGGACGACAAAAGGCCCAGAGAGTGAGACAGCACTGCTCGACTAGCGGATCGGCGCCAAGGATCCACTGATGGGCATCTACGCTGCCCCGGGCGACTCTCCCATCCTGCGTTCGACATGTTTCTCATGCAATTGAGACACGGGTGATGCCGACGAATGCCACCGACAGTCATGACGGCGGCGCCATTCTCGCCGCAATACGGTCGCCAGCCAACGTCGCCCGCCTCTGTCCGTCTTCGGACGGTGCTATTCTGATTCTGATCTCTCGTCAACTTCACAACGCGAGCAGCGCATGGACGATTGGCAGGCATTCCCGCACGCACATACCATGGACCATGGCAACTGGAGCCTACCTCCTGTGACAGTTTTGTTCCATCGCAGCCGAGGCCCACATCGGCAGAAACAGCGAGAGCCCGCTTCTTCTTGCCCCAACGTGTGAGGTTGTCTGAACGTCAAAACGGTTTCAACTTTCAACACACTTTCTTTGCCCATGCCTCTCCTTGTCGGCCCATGTCGGCCCATCGACAATGGGACGGCGCGCCGTGGAACGAAACTTCGCGACACCAAAATACTCAAATCGCCAAGCATGTCCGGCAATTCCTGCATCAGGATGAGTCTGGACGAGGAGGTCGAGCCGACTGTCGCAGATCACCGCTTGTTGATGTCATGGTGCCTTGTTCCTGGGTGTCAAGACCTGGCGGATCGTCGATGGGGACCGGGCAATCGCTGGTCAAGCTGAGATGGTGAGGCTATTCGCACTAGCGACCGCCCAAACGTCAGCAACTCGGACCCCTCCAACCTCGTAGCCAGATCTGCGCGGTCAAAGGCAGTCGGGCCAGGGCAGTCCGCACAGGTCCATCAGTACGCTAGTCCAGGAAGGCTTCCGGTCGGCCCGCGGACTCTGGAAATTCCTAAATAAGCAGTCTCTCCCAAGCGAACTCTGCCCGGCTGCCAGTGCTGCGGTTCGCTACACTTCTGGCCTAGGCAGTCCGTGTAGGGCGTCGCGAAGGTCTGGACCGGCCGACTCTGACACCGACGATACGGGGGCCACCTGGGGAACGGTAGCCAGCCACCCAGCGCAGAGGCAGAGAATGGCAGACGAGCACGCGACCAGCAGGCAGCCAATGCAATGTCGCCGGTCATTGGCGGTGGCGCCCTCTAGCTGCGCAGAGAGGGGAATTGTCGTGTGGTCCAGCCAGGGACAAGTAACAAACAAGCTTTGCTGGAGCGGGTCTCGCCTCTGCAGATAATAAATAAACCTACAGGAAATCTCAAGGCGAGCAAAGAGATTCGACGCCCGAGGCCGCGGGCCCGAAATGCTTCTGGAATGGTTCGTATTGCGCGGGTCCCAGGGTTCTTGCGGGAACGGTGTTGCCGGCGCCCATTTGGGCAAGTGGTGCTGACCACGGTGAAGTGGAAGTCCGACTCGGTTCATCTCTCGCTCGGTAGTCGGGCGAAGCCCGTCGGCCTAGTGGACCGATGTCCAAGATGTTGATTCGGTGCTCACACGACCGACCCAACGGCATGCTGCCAGAGAATCTGGGGATGGAGGGCCGCGGGTCGCGCTGCGGACGCATCGGCAGTGGTGTTCGACTGACCTCCGTCTTGCATCGCCCGGGAAGTCAGGATCCAGATGGGACGACGACGATGCTTCGCGTCGAACGCGCAAGCTTTCCCCAGGGAAAATCGCCAAGCGATCCTTCTCTCCGATTTGCCAAGTCGTTCATGGTGTCACCAGACCGATTGACTTTGTGGTATCCGTAGGGCGGAAAGAAGCACACCGAGGCTTCGACAACCAGGTCTTCGGGGATCATGGGTAGCTGCCATCCGGGCCTCCGACTTCCCGCCTGCCGAGGCGGACAAAAAAAGTTTATCAATCTTCAGCTCCATGCGAGGAGGCTGTACAGTTCCTCTTTCCGCAGTTCAATGCTGCCATCTCGTTGACGCTTTGCAGACGGCCGGTGAAAGGCTGGCGGGAGGTTGCAGGCAACCAAGCGGCAGTCGCTCCTCTCGGCCACCGAAAAGAAATAAAAAAGAAATCTCTCAATAAATCCCAATCTGGTACATGGTCCGAGCGGGAGACCCCTGTGAGGGTACCTAGGTACATGTGAATGACTCGGACCCACCAATCTCCCTTCCCCGTCCGTGCACGCTCCCTTTTTTCCTTGGCTCCTTCGATTGGACACTTGGCTCAGTCAGGGTCAGTGAGATTCGACAGCCTTGCGCGCCATCGTTCAACCTCAGTTCATTGCGCGACCGCGAGGCTGAGAGGGCCTCAGACGTCGACGTGACCAGCAGCATCGTCCGTGTTCAGCGCATTACTTGAGAGTCCGGACACTTCGTCCCTTCTTATCGGTGCCTTTTCAGGCAGCCTCGGCTCGATGTCCCCCACGACGCCGACTGATTTCGACTCCTTCTCACCACTCACTCGCTCATCCACCCTCCCGGCCGGCCTCAATGGTGCAGGCCCCAATGGCGGAATCAGCAACTCTTCATCGAACCAGCGGTCCCACCTAGCTCCGGAGGATGCCTTCTTAGCAACCTCGCCCCCCCGGCGGCCGGTCCCCTCCTTCTCCGACGCCGGCGCGAACGCAGACCACCGAGCCGCCCGCGCCCGGCTCCGTCACAATGCCGGCATGGGCGTCAACGGCGACGACGGCCATCGTTCGCGCTCCCGTCGCAGCCGCAAGCGCACCTGGAAGAAGCTCATGTGGGTGAAGCAGAGCTACCCGGACAACTACACGGACCAGGCCACCTTCCTCGAGAGCCTGCAGCGAAACCCGCGCTTGCAGCCCTACGACTTTTGGCCCCTCGTTGCCGACTCGACCGTCATTGTGCAGCACGTATGCTCGGTTATTGTGTTTATCGTCTGCTTCGTGCTCATCTTCCAGGAGCGCGTGTCACCTGTGTCAATCGTCTCATGGGGTAGCCTGGCAACCTTTCTGGGATGGTTGCTCTGGGAGCGCTGGGAGGCGGACGAGGAGAGCATGGCGGCCGACCAGGGCGGGAGCGGCGCGGTAGGGGCTGGAGCTGCGCCGGGGAGGCGAGAGACCGTCAGTCGCAGGGCAGGGAGCATGCCCAGGCGTCCGCCGTCGCAGGTGGATGAGTCCTCAACAGCGACGACAGCGACGAGCTCCGTCACGAATCTTTCTGCCAGCGCAGAGCGCCTTGCGCGGCATTCACACTCCGCCTCGGCAAGCTCCCTCCTCTCCTCGACCTCGACCACCTCGCAGTCCAACTACCGCCGGCACAGCCAGGAGGTGCCGAACAACCCCCTCCCCCGGCGCGCATCCTTCCCCCTGCCGGGCGACGACACGAGCCGCCTCCACCAGCGCGTCGGCACGGTCAAGTCCGCCATCCTCATCTACTCGACGCTCCTCGGCCTCTCGCCCATCCTCAAGTCCCTCACGCGCTCGACCTCGAGCGACAGCATCTGGGCCATGTCCTTCTGGCTCCTCGCCATCAACATCTTCTTCTTCGACTACTCGGGCGGCGTGCGCGTCAACATACCCGCCTCGCTGTCCACCAACGCCGCGCTCATGGCCTCGACGGTCCTCGCCAGCCGGCTGCCCTCCACGGGCCAGGTCTTCAGCCTCACGCTCTTCAGCATCGAGGTTTTTGGCTTGTTCCCCGTGTTCCGCCGGTACGCGAGGCACCGCAGCAGCTGGGGGTGGCACTACGCCATGACGGTGTTCCTGGTTCTCGGCGCGGGGGCGGGCGTGGGCGTCATACTGGGCGACAGCAGCGGCGGCGGCTGGCCTTGGAAGAGCGCCCTCGTCGGGATGGTTGTCAGCGTGCTCATCGCGGCCATCGCCATGGGCGGGTGCAGCTGGTGGCTCATCGGGTTGCAGAAGTACAAGAACGAGATTTACGGGCCGTGGGACCCTGCGAGGCCCATCATCATGAGCCGACGGCTGTGGGACGATGGCTGAGTTTTCTTTTTTTTTCTTCTTCTCTTAGAATGATAGACTTAATGGAGTTTTCTTGTGAATTTCTGGCTGTGGTACCTTGCTGTCGTTGTGTGTCTGCCTAGATTTGTTGTCCCTTTCGTGGCTAGCCCGACGACCCCCTTTTTCTGTGTTGAGTTTTCGTCGAGGGTTGCAAAGCTTTTTTCCGGAGATGGGTTTGCTCAGATAACGATATCCTGCTCAACGCCACGATACTGACTGGATGACAGTGACCATCAAGCTATGGAGGTACACATCAAGACAGCGGGAGAATGACGAAAGACCACGAAGGAAAGAACGAAAACCACAGGCCAGCAGCGATACGGCGAAGAGAGCACGACGACGAGAGGAACGCAGCAAGACAGCGGATACAAGCAACACGGGTAAGAGTTTCCCTCAGCCTTGACTGACCATAAGGCTACGATTGAGGCTCAGGACGAAGTGGATTTCCACACCGTCAGTCCAAGGCATGCAGCCAAGACGGGCGCCGCGTTGGTAAAAGCTTGATCAACGGGTCCTTATCGAAATTCTCACGGGAAGCTTTTTTTGTGGTTTAGGACTTTTTTTTCTTCGTCCTCTTGCTGGAAATCTATTTAATCCGCCCCCTTCTGGGTAGTTTCTCTGGATTAGTCGGACAAGAATACGCACCAAGAGACACCGAGAAACATCAACAACCTCGACGCAACCATGTTCTCCAACATCACCCGCAACTCCCGCCGGGCACTGCGCCCGGCCGCGAGGCCGCTCATCTCCCGAGCGGCCCTCGCCCCTTCCGCCAGGGCCTTCGGCGCAACCCGGCCCAGGGGCGCGACGCCCATCGACGACGACGCGCTCGTGAAGCAGGTCGCCGGGGACCTCAAGGGAAAGGGAAAGCCGGACGACCTCGTCAGGCAGATCACCAAGGGCCTCGAGGCCACGCGCAGGGCATCAAGACCGGCACCGCCCAAGACGGTCAAGCCGGTCGACGACGTCAAGCTGAAGGTTTGTTTGGACGACGACGTCGCCAAGCGCTTCGACGAAGACGTCAGGCGCGTCATCTGCCTGGACGACTTCGTCCGCCCAAGCGAGGGCGATCGAGTTGCCGAGCACGAGCGTGCGTCGCAGCGCTCTGGGAAGTTTGTCGTCGCTGAGGAGGCTGAAATGAAGGCTGCAGCGGCAGGCGAGGCCCCGGCATCACCGGCATCACCACCGTCCGCGTCGTCCCCGCCGTCCGAGGAAGTCGACCTGGCGAAGCTCAACAGGGACGTTCACACCCTCCGAGACCGGATGGACGAGCTGGAGGACAGCATGACGCTGCGCGAGTCCGACAGGAAGATAGTCATGTGCGAGCTCCGGCGGATCGAGGCCGAGCGGGAGCGGTTCAAGAAGGCCCTCGCCAGTCTCGAGGGCGAGGTGTTCCAGCTCAAGGGGCGGCTGACGTTCCACTGGCCCTGGAAGCTGGAGGAGATATACCGGGTGTCGTGGACCGGCACGAAGATCGTCTGCTTCCTCTTTGCGGTCGCGCTGCTGATGAAGTGGGCGGAGCGCCAGAGGCAGGAGCCCGACGGCGGCACTCTGAGGCTGATGAGGCGCCCCAGGAGTTCATGTAAGGTTTTTCCTTGCCCACCTTTAAAATGGGATGATTACTGACGTTGTGACAGAGAGAGCCGGTGCTGTTTTCCGGAGCACAGCTTCCTCCTCTGCTCCCTGTCGATCTATACTGGAGGAAGTAGCAAGGTACAGATGGGTTTTTCAGTGGGAAGATCAGTCAGTGATGAAGGAAAAGAGAGCTTCAGCTTTATTTTCCCCCTGACTAGGTACTGGTTTGGTACGCATTTACTTTGATGCTTCTTAATTTTCTTTAAGTGTCTTTGATCTTTGATCTTTGTCCTTCTCTATCGCTTGGTCCTTCTTTACGTGTACTGTCTTCGTCGTTCTCCACTGCCTTCTTCTCCTTTACTGCAGAAGTAATGTTCTTCAGGTAGATGCAGGAAAGAAAATTATTTCAGTTGCCCTTTCCTCGCTGAGTTTGGCATCCGGGAACGTTTTGCCGGTATGGGTACCTCCCGCCTCCCAAGTTATGTGCCTCCCCTATCTTCTGTTGCACTAATAGTGCCCGTCTTCATTGTTCCTCAGCTCTCGGCCTGATGGCTGTCCTCATTGCTTCCCGTCTTGATATGGGTCTCGAGCTAGTTCTCGTTTGTACATATTCTTCTCTGAGTACCTGCTTTCCTCCACTCAATTTTTATCTCCGGAAAACTCTGCTTGCCGCCATCCTCATCTGGCGCCAACCATCCCCGAGTGAAGATACGATCTCCATTCTGTCGACCGCGAATCATCTCATATCCTATTGGAAGGTTTCAGCATCCATTATTGCCAGTTTCGACATCCTTATCACAAGGTTTCAGCGAGATTTTGCAGCCTCAGCTTAACGGGCAGCCCGAGATGGTGTCGACAACTCCTCTGATGCCTCCCAGTCTCGAGGGTACGGCGGAGACAAAAGAAAAGGCGGATCAGCAGCTACAGGCTTTGCTCAGAAAACGAGGGAATGTCGGCAGTCCAGATATGAATTTCTGGGTGAAGCAAATCCGGTCGTCGCTCGAAACCTTTGAGACGCAGCTCAACAGCTCTAGTGGCCATTTCATCTTCGAACTTCTGCAAAACGCAGATGATAACGACTACGATCCGGGCGTTACTCCGACCTTCGAGATGAAGTTGTCGAGCTCTCCCGACGGCCACACGTTCCACACCAGTTGCAATGAGAGCGGTTTCTCAATTGAGCAGATCGACTCGTTGTGCGAGATCGGCTACAGCACGAAGAAGCACCAGAAAAACATCGATGGTGGCTACATCGGCGAGAAAGGGTTAGGCTTCAAGTCTGTCTTCAGTGTCGCAGATGTTGTCTACGTTTCCAGTGGTTTCTACTCCTTTAAGCTCGACAAAACCCAACCTATGGGGGAGTTCATGCCTATGCCCTCTCCTTTTCCAGCACCTCAAGACACCGACGAGAAACACTGTAGCACACGCATGATGCTTCAGATAAGAAAGAATCACGTGGTCGTGGAGAGGTCTTTTCACAACATCACACCTGAGATGTTGCTTTTTTTGCGCCGTTTGAGACGCATTCAAATTGATTCTGGGGCTTACAAGTCAGTATTCATCGCAACACGCAACGACTATGACGACAAGTTCCTCGGAGAAACGAGAACTGTCAAAACTTGGAAAGACCCTGGGCAAGTAGAAACGACTACGAAGTATATCATCTCTCGAGACATTGTCGAAAACATGCCAGAAGAAGATAAGCGAAAAGCTGTCACCGTCTCGGAGGTTGCCCTTGGATTCCCCCTGGGCTGCGACAACAAGGCCGATGCGAGGCCGCAGTATGCCTTTTCGTTCATTCCATTCCAGAAAGCTGGTTTTCATGTAGGCCAAATCAGCCTCTATCTTCAGTTTTAATACTAATGATGACTTTCCAGTTCCTCATTCAGGCAGACTTCATTCTGGTTGCTAGCAGGGAAAGCCTGAATCTCGACAACAGATGGAACCAGAAACTGCGACGCGCAATCCCTGAGACCTTCGAGAAAGCCGTTCATCGCTTCATCAATGCCGAATCTGAGTTACGATACACTTGGCCAGAGTACCTGGGCCATGACACCTTGGTCGACGAATTCTGGAGAGAGCTGGAGACTTTGATCGTCAAACATCTCGGCAATCTTGCAATACTTCAAAGCCGTGCGGCAGGGGACGATTGTTTCCAAAAGCCTGGCGACCTGGTTTTCATCCCTCCTGAATACCGACTTGATGGGAAGGCTTTGATCGACTGTCCGGATCAGCGGCGGCGGCAACTGGCCTTCGAGTATACCACTGACAACACACTGT